>JABASC010002344.1:0-18055 GCA_019776185.1 Plutomurus gul | reverse complement strand
TAAGAAAGGCAGCAGATGAACATGTGCAAGATGTGCGTTTATATGGTTGTATAATAAATAGGTAATAGAAGTAGTGAGAGGTCGTCTGTTCTTTTGTGGAGATTTAATACTTGGACATTTTAAATGCTACTACAGATTCTTTGGGAATTGGGAATGTGACGTTAAAAAGATATTGAACATGGAATGTGCATGTTTTTAAGAGTAAATCATTATGCTTTTTTTATGTTTAAGTGCGGCATTTCTTGCATTTAGTGTCCTCCAACTTATGTATCGAACTCTGTGCACAGTTGAGAGACTTTGCATTGAAATGAACATAAATGCTTTTTATATTTATTTAACAGTTGTTTCCTAGTGGCAGTGACATAACGACTTATTAGCATAGATCTTGTCGTAAGATAACGAATTCCTCATTCTGACCATGTTATTTGTGCACGGAGTCTATTGCTGCTTGGTGAACAAATACTTTTACATTCAGTAGTCCGCTAACTACAAGAAAATTCGAATTGTTCAACTTAACTACTTACTTGTTGGAAATTAATGTGGACAAGCGACAGCACGGCGGGGTGTTACTAAATTCTACCTATCTCTCTTTGCTCAAGTTGGTGCATGGTGCACGATGACGACGGTGAACTTGCTTAATGGTAGAATGTAGGCATCGTCTGTGACAGAAAACAATTCCAGCAATAAGAGAAACAAAAGTAGTAAGCTTTGATATCTCAGCAACTGCAACCACTTATATATTTTAATATATTATCAAGTCACACAGTTAGATTGTTGTAGGACAACACAATTAAAACGAGAAACGATAAATAAACTTGAATTTTCGGACTGTCATGTTTCTTTATCTAAGTGCGTTCAATGTAACGTAATTTTACTAAGCCTACAATACAACTCTGCAATACTTAATCTTGAACATTTGCATCTGCAAATTATACATAAAAATATAAGTGAATATTAATAATTTTAGTGATTGTATACTAAATTCAACCATTTTAAATTATTTAGTTTATTTCAAGATCAATTTAGCTGTGTACGCGTGTTTATGTTCCCAGGTTTAAATTACATATAACCACTGTGTCTGCAAACAAAGCGATGAGAACAAACCGAAACTTGACAATCAATTACTAGGAGTAAAAGGAAAAGGAAACTGTGTCAACGTACGCTGCAGAAAACAATTAATAAAGCCAAAATGCAAAAAATCTTAAATTTTTGTAGTCAACCATGTTAAGTAACACTTTGATTTACGAACACTCTCCTCAAGATTAAAAATGTACTACGCAGTAACGAGTCTCGTGTTCACAATTATCCACCTTGAGAAAAAAAGTGCATTGTAAAAAACGTATACTACTTACATGCAATGTGAATGAACATCCGGCTTGCAGTGAAAGTAATTGAAATTACGGATTAATAAACCAGTAGAGAATTTTCTTAAGTTTGACATAAGTTGGCGGCAGGATCGAATATCCAAAAGGAAATAAAGTCTACAGTCGACTTTCCTATAGAATTTGAAGGGAATTCATTAATTATAGAACAAATCTATTGCTTTTGCAGTTTGCAGTCTGCAACAAGAAACTCACTCAGGAATAAAGGTTGGCGTCGCGCAGCGTCTGCTCGCTGATCAAACAAAGACAAAGTGAACCGAACTAGTCAGCTGCCATGTCCTTTCTTCGAGAATATCTAATGGCTCGCATTAACTATTCAAAAGTCTCTCGATGGAATTTGATAGTTAATTTGTGAAGCAGTGAGTTCAACTCTAATTTCCCAGCAATAAAAATCATCTCAACAATGATTTACTCTGCAGAGTCAACTTACATGACTATCTGTGCACAAAAATTAATATCTCTATACATTTAAATGAATAAACAGCGGGAAAATAATAATTGAATGCTAGAAAATTCACTTTTCTCTTTTCCTCTTATCGAATAAACGTTGAATTAGACTAAGTGGTTGTTATTTTTCTCTTTTTCTCTGTTTGCATTGTAGCAGGCAGGCAGGCAGGCAGAATGAGCTACTCCTCATCCGAGGAGTAGCTCATTGTCAGCGCGAACGTGCATTCAAAGCACTACTGCTGTAATATCCGATCAGGCTAAGTAGTACAGTGCAAAGCGCTTTTCCGTTTCTTGAATACTAATTAGCAGACTTGAGTGATGGAACTAGTCGCATCTCTCTCTCTCTCTCTGACTGTGTGCAATACACATACTTATAGTAGTACACCTAATACTGTACAACCACCAACAGTACCTTCTCCATTACCAATTCTCCGTGTATATATTTATGAAGAGATTTTATGGACAGAGAGAGACTGACTGACGAACAAAGTTGTTTCATCCTGCTCTTGACTTTAGAGAGTGTATTGTACTCGTTGCATTCTTCTCGTCTAACTAACTAACACACAAGTAAATACATAATACACACACAGTCTATATGCTTTTACCTGGGCATTTTATGAGTAAAGTTTCAGTCTGCTTTTTAACAGAAAGCCACAAGATGCCAAGCAAAGAATAAACGTTGTTGCAGAGCTAACAATACAAATCAGAACAGAACACCTACCTATACAAATAATATAGAGAGCAACAGTGGCATGGCCTAATGAAAATCAAGCTCTGTCTACAAAGGTGAGTAGTAGAAATGTTGCAGGAATAATATTTTCATATAAAATATAATATGTATGTAAGGTAGTACGCGTATCCATGTTATATATCTGTCAGATTTGCTTTTTTCTTTTAAATACTTTGCTCTTTGAGAGGTTCGTGGTTCAAGGACAGCGAGCTATCGGAGTTAGACTGGTGCTGCTGAGGTACGTAGTATATTTATTAGAGAAATACTCGTTGCTAACAATGAAGTAGACAGAGAGACAGGTAAGGTAACATTATGAACACAGAAGCTTATGCTAATCCTCTATGTGCTCGTTATAAAATTATTCGCCAACTATAAGCCAATAAGAAATACCAAATGATTTTTATTATTCGCGATTCCTCCTTTTGCACTTTTGTTGTGTGCACGTCCGTTCTCTTTCCTCTCCCATTACTTGCTTGTCCACTATCAACAATTACGTTTTTTGCATACCTCCCTGCTATTCATCACATAAAACGTTTTCTCTCTTCAGGCAAGCATTGAATAAAAGACAGAAGCTCGGAAGAGGAATGTGTGCACAGAAATACTTTTCTTACCATTCTATTCACTTTGTGAAGCGTCCTGTTCACTGGTCCATAAATAAATACAAATGTAAAATTAAATTATTTAAACAATGTGAAACAGTGGAAAACACTCTGGCCAGAAATAATAATGTACCTAATACAGAGAGTCAGAGAGTAATGTACGCAGCAGCGGCATAGTAAGTTGATCTTACGTAATAAAAAGTAAATATTCATAGGATTAAGTAAAAAGGACAAGAAGAAGAAGAAGACTCATGACACAGAAGACCAGACGGGGACAGGTCAGTATGAAGGAGCGTCTCCTCTCGCATCTTTTCTGATCGCGGACGGGGCTCTCTAATAAAATAGCAGGGGAACTGCTTCCTTTCAACAAAAATCCCATGGAAAAATTCTCGCTTAGCTATGGCAGTTTTGGTAATGGTCTGGTAATAGTAACTATGTAGTAGTGGTATGAAATGAATAGTTGGCTGGTTAGGAATATTTTATAGATGCTGAGAGTATGCAGTATTTAGTAATAGAAAAGTAGCATTGGAGAGAAAATAATGCTATGTAAAGTATATTCCTCACTCCTCACTCACTCACTCTCAGCCATTACTTTAGCGAATGATTTATGAAGTAGGCTTAAAGAAGCCTGTTTGCTTTCGGAGGCACGTCTTCACTTACCTACTTTCAATACTTTCCAACAGTTCCCAACTTACCACGAGAGAAGACAAGACAGTTAATACCTGCTAGCATGCACTGATATAGTAGTAATGTAATAGCGAGTAGTTGTAAGTAAACTATATATGATATGAATGTGTCTCCCTGAAACAAGTAAAAGGCCAATGTGTACAACAGCGGCGCTATATAACAGTGAAAGGGTTGAAGATGCACGTACCATATACTAAAGCTGCGACTTGGGGTGTGCATTATATAATCACTCGTATCAGTGCACATTATTTTCATATGCAGTGTAAAAGTAAGTAATAAAGTTAATATGAAATACATGGTGTGTGTGTTTCTTCATATATATTTTACTTTGACTTGGCATTTGGCTTCACGGGTGTTTGGCGTGTATCGTGACGACATGCCAATCTGTGCACAGACTTCCCTTTTGCTCTTTCTTGCCTGGCCAGTGTGAATTTCACTGTGTGGACGGTTTTATTTACAAGCACTCGTTGTGTAGGTGGGTTGAGCTTCTGTCGGGTCTCTCTATATCTCTATACTGCTGCCACAGACTAACCTTTACACTTTTAAATATTTTCTACAGGCTCATCTGTTGTCTGTCTGCTGAGAATTAGTGAACAAGCCTTTACTGATTTTATTTCGCTTTGCATAGCAGCAGCAGCAGCACCAGCCATGCCCTCTTGTTTCTTTATGAATATTTATGGCTGTGCAGTACAGAGTAAATTTCATGGGTAGAAGTAATGCATCGACTTTTATTGTGATTTTTTAAAAAACCTATACGTGTATATCGTATTGGTTAATAAACGATTTTCTTTCGAATATTTTGTATAACACAACTTTTTTTTACAAGTGGATTTTGTGAAACTTTTTCCTAGTGTCTAACAATGGGCCCATAATTATTTTGTCGGTGATTTCCAGTATTGTTTTCCAGTCAGCATTCATAGACGACGTGTGTTAGCAGTGTAGGGAATATAAGAGAATGGCACGAGATTTGCATACTCATTTTAAAAACGAAAATTGCTTCAGGCTTCTGCTAAACAGCTAAACGAAGTAGTTTTATCGTTGATTATGCAGGTGATATTTTATCATCATGCTCCCTTTTGGCTCCGCAATTCTACACACTCGCCTACTTCAATTCTATACACTCGCCTACTTTATAGACTGATTTTCACTGATTCTACGCAGACTTGGCGCTAGCAGGCTAATCTCTACTTTCATCGCTATTTAATCCTATTTTTCTTCTCACAGTCCACAAACTCATTGCGTAACGGAACACCTTGTGTGATTTTCAAACGAAGACACTCAAACCTATTTATGTAGGGACAAGGAAAAAAATCTAAAAAGCATAAATAATTCTGCAATGTTTTAATTACACATAACTTCAAATTGCATTTGGCTATTTCCATCAACTTGAGTGAAATGTATTGTAAAATTTCTTCATTCCTTTCTCACAGTACAAGAGTATTACAAGAGGAGATAGCAGCCAACAACAATTTATGTGATTGTGAATTTTATCTGGAATTCTTCCGTCTCTGATTACAATAGGTTCTAGTAGTGTAATAAATCGTGCAGTTTAATCGCCTTGATGTTGTTGATCGTTTACGGACAATAACGCGAATTTCTGTGGTACGCTATGAGCTAACCTCGTTAAGTGTGAATTATTAAGACTGCACATGCAGTCAGTTCAGTTTCAGTTACACAGACAAATTATATTGATGGCAATAATACACATATTGTAATGTACACATTTTATCAAGGAGTGCAGGTTAAAAAGACAACGAACTAGAAAACCACTACGTTTACTTAATGAGAATAAGTGCATTCCCTTGTGCTTACACCATCAAGCACATAAGCAAGTAATACTGACAAGCTTGATTTACTCAAATTTGAGCTGTTTAGCTGATTTTATAGAAATGCTAGAATTGAGGTTCTTTTCTGTGGTATATAAAGTTTACATGTAATGTGTGCAGCAAAAAGGGTGTTTCTATTTGTATGAGTACGAGTACATATTCTCATTAGGTTCTTGGACACGATGGAGTACAGAAACTTAAGTGACAGAACAGAGCCCTTGCATAGTCAAGCCATACATTTTTATACATTTGTATGCAGAGTGAAGCGGAGAATAATTTATTGACCACGATCTTGAAAGTTCTGTACTTTACTGGGTACTTAGCATGGAATTTAATTACACTTGCTTTTTTAGCCACCGACGAAATTTACCAGTTTTTATTTTGTAGTTTACCTTGATTTCCCTGTCCAGTCGTCAACTACTATTCCCACTTTTGTCTTTAAACTTTATGCGAAATTATCACTTTCCTACTTTATGCAACCTTGACAAAGGATGATCTGTTTAAATATTAACCCTTGTAAATATATTTAGACAAATATTTTTTAATTGGAGTTGAAATTAAGATTACATTTTAAAATGCGATCTACGTTTTTCTGTTTGTGATGTGGGCTTGGTGCGGTTTATTTTTATGTAGGATCACTTGACAGACACAATAGCATTTGATTAGTCATGATGACAAGAGCACATATTTTGTGAGTGAGAGTGAAATGAATAGGTTGGTAATGTGGCAGTGAGACGGCTCTTCTTCTCACTACTAGTTAGTTAGACTTCACACACAACAACACACAAACCAAGATCTGTGCTCTCTGGGACCAAGACCTAATTTAATTTCGTGTAGAATTTCCTTAATAGAGTTTTCAATTTGTAAATCATGTGCTTCCGCTCAGAGATCAATAGAAAAGCGGGCCATGGTGGTATCGTATCGTTCTCGCATTCTGTGTGCTGGCTGTGACGTGACAGCAGGCAAGTGGCGAACCAGAAGGCCAAAATAATATTTTCAAGAAAAGAGACTACTCTCTTTTCACTTGTTATGCTGTGCCATGAGAGTAGTGCACCAAACCCAAAGGAAAATTTTCCTAGCGAATTTCCTAATTGAAATTCTGGTCTTATCTGCCATATGCTTGTTAGTGTGTCGGGAGCCGTTGCTTTACGCAAAGCAAGTGAACTAGTAGGTTGAAGGTTGCTATAGATCGGAACATATGATATTCATCACCTATTTTATTAGTAGTAGCTTGTTGTCTACATTCTCTTTTCAGTTTTTGATTCCTAGTCTTTCCTAACACAACAAAATGCACTGTGTGTCCTGTGTGTAGTACACCAGTGGACGACCTGAAATGAACTATTGGATTTGGATTGAATTTCCTTTTCTCTGTGTATTTATATGCTACATTCAATATGCTGTGTGCTTGTACTACCCATTTCAATTTTGGACATTTTCATTGATTTTCCTCTTGCTTTTCTCTTCTCGTTCTCGTCGCTCCCATTCTGGCGCCCGTCCTTTTCCGCTTCGATAAATACATTTTGTCTGATTTAAATTCCGTCGCCTTCACATTTCCTACTTATGTGCTCAAAGTCTCAACTGACCTGAAGAATTAAGTCTGCATCAGTCTATTGTTGCTTCTACTGTCGTTCGTAGTACCTTTCCTTCCTCAAATCCATTCTCTTATACTTTGTTCTACTATCTGATGTAGCATCTCCCTTTTTAGTGTGTATTAGTAAATAGTAGGTCGTCGGAGCAAGCAAAGTTTTCTTTTCAAAGTCCAGTCACTCACTAGATAAAATAATACACACAATAGTGCATAAGATAAAGTGTCCCGCTTCTATGCATTAGTGGTGTGTGACAGATTTTTAAGTCATAGGTAAAATCGCTATCACTGAAATCATCAGCTTGTCGGATTACTCATTTACCTTTGAATTCCTCTGCAATCTCTCCACGGGTCGGCTTTGTCCATCCAGCATTTAGGCAGAGGATTACCTGAAAACGCTGAAAATATTTATACACTTGAAATCAATTAGGCGTTAAAATTTTTCATACGCTCACGTCACATCACAAGAAGCCATTTTGAATTTTCGATTGAAATATCACCACCTGTCAATTCTCTCCGCTCTGTCTTTACGCTACTTTACTCTATAGCGTGCATCCTCCTACTGTAGTATTTTGATGCTGTTTATTACAGTTTAATAATTGAAAATTCCATTCACGATGGAAAATAAAGAATAAAATTTAATTTCATACAATTTGCACGGAGGATAATGATTTAATTGAAAACTCACAGAGGAACTCTGATTTTCACTTTAGTTAAGTTAATAAGTAATAAAGAGGACTGACAAGTTTACGCAACTGCACACCCCCACAACTTCCTCTGCTCAATCAGAGTTTAGAGGTAGACCACGATATGATAAGAAATCCACTGAAAGTGGAGAGTAGCAGCAGCAGCAGCAGCAGCAGCAGCACGAGTAATTAGTTTGTGAGTTAATTGTCTCCTCAAATTACATTCAGCAATCAGTCAGCACCCACACAATGTTACACAAAATATTTTCCTTCTCGCCACTTGTTCGTAAAAATGTAACTCTGCTCGTTAGTTGCCCTTTATTATTATTTGTTTATAATCCAATTTATTTATATGAGTTTTTACGACAAGACATTCTCAAATGCAACCCGTACACATTTTAGAAAAAGATTGTGTATACTATACGCTCAGAGTATAAATTACACATAGTATTTCTTACCTTCTACAATGGCTGTGTACCTTGTAACGTGTACCGCTGCCTCTATTCACTTTCTGTGTCGAGTTGTCTTATTGTCTACCTGTTGAATGGGGTGCACCACTGGGAATTTGATATTATATTAAAAATCTCTATGTGTGTGCAAGTGAATATTTATTTATATGGTTATTGACTGTTATTATTATTATGACGAAGTAGAGCGTTATTTGGCTCTTCACAATGGGAAAATGAAACGTAACAATGAAATTGAGCTGGAAGGATTTGGTGTCCCGGTCTACGACTACTAAGTACTACTACAAGGCTGGATCGTCTGTGCTAGGGCTGCCATGTCCGGAGATTTATCTGTGCGAGAAGGAGTGGAGTGTGTAAACTACATAAAGTGAGCTTGTTCATTGTTATTCGAAGGAAGGGCCCGTGATTATGCCATCTTGATAAGAAAAACGATCATTGGAGAAGTTGCAAACCTGTAATTTGCCTCCGTATCGAGCATCTGATGTTCAAATAAAATCGCACACAGTCTACTATTACAGCAACTCAACGAAATCGAAATGAGACGTCTGTGCCTGTTTATTCTCGACCACCGGCACTTCATGTCATGCATCATAATAATGCAGCTAGCTCTCGGATGTTAATGTAAACGAAACAAGTTCCTTGAGCCACACCACCACCACGACCAACGGAGCCACAGCCATTATCCCTCTTACTATGTGATGTTACACTACATTAGAAACACAATACATTCATACTCCATATAGTAAGTATATTTAAATGCATGCAACTCTACCAAAGAGAACATATAATGTTTTCCCAGTCAACTTAAGTCAGTCAGTCAGGATTTTTCTTCATTCTCATGGCAGGACTCAGTCAATCTCTCACTTACTATTCCTCGACTTGACTTTTAACTGAAATGATGAATAGAATAGACAAGTCACTTTTAGACTGAGAAATTCCTTTCCTTATTACAACATACACACACAGAGAGAACATTCTTTACAACTCTTCATGTGCATATTGCTATAGTTCATTATTATATGCTTGCTGTGTTATGTTACATTAATGGTGTGGATGAATGAGAGGAGCATGTTATTCTTATGCATAATATATTTTTGTGGTGCTTAGTGCTATAACTTGTTGTTGTGTATTATTATAATGTTACATCTTATTAGTATTGTGTGTGCCACAATATCATCATCATCTTCTTGAACATCAACATCCACTTGGAAAAGTCTCGTTATGTTATGTCTTGTTTAGGGGCCAAGGGTCATCCCCATTCCAGCAACCAAATTGAGAATCACGCTTTCATGTCCAGATCACTTTCCTTTGGCAGAGCTCTGCTTTGGTGGGACAATACGCTCTCCTGAGATTTACAACTACATTCTTTTTCTAGCTTTAGCATAATCTAGGAGAAATAATGGGAACACCCCTTTGTGGAAATATTATTGGGTAGCACGCACTTGAAATAAAATCTGTATAATTGTGTTAGTAGATTTCACAATAGAAATTTGTCCGATTTCAAAACGTTAATTTATGTTTACAATAACATACACCAAGTGAAATACTATTTCCATATGATTCTACAACTCAATCTTTATGTATAAAAGGGACATTCGATATATATTACTCCCCAGTATCCGGTTTTCTATAAATCCGTAAAATATCGCACTGAATGAATTCGAATCCCCTGGATTTCCAAATTCCATCTACTTTAAAATTACTTTTGCGATCCAGTGCCACTCTAAAATAAATTGGAATAATATATTAATTTTAAAAATTAGAATAGGTTAACGTACGTTACCAAAATTTTTGGTTGTAAATTTGGGTTAGTAATAATTTTTGTATGTAGTATGTAGCTGTTTAATAATTCCCAATGTGGTGTCCCTAATAATAGGAAAAATGTACTACATCAACAGCAAGCAGCAGCAAGCCATAAAACATGTGCTCAGTTTCTTAGCTCATACGCATTCTATTATTTTCCGTCATCTTTCTGTATTCGTTCCTCTGTGCTTATTTGTTAGCTGTGTAAACAAGCGTAAAGCAATAAAAATGGGTAATAGGACTTATGCACACAAAACTACATCTTTGAGTCAACAAGAAAAAAGATGGTACACACACAAAACAGTAGTAGACTAGTAGTAAGTAAGGCTTGCGACAAAGTCACTCATAAAACGATAACCACCAAGTGTACACAAGGGATTTTATTACTCATTGTTATGCAATCTCTTGTGATCTGATGTGTGTAGATGTGTGTAGTGCACCGTTGATGGTGATTGTTGACTTTGATCCAATCGCAGTCGTTTATTTGTTGTCTGTCTTGTCTTCGCTTGTCCTCTCTACCTCATACTCTTACAGCCAATTCTGAATCTCTCTGTCTCTGTTGTTCTCTCTGTAGTAAATATTCAAAAATGAAATACACGTTCAACTTATTGATGGGGGAGCAACCGAGACAGATATTTTATTGCATTACAGATTGGATTCTTAGTTAGTTACTAGTTATATGTGTATGTTACGTGTTTAGTAATACTACTACATACATAGAGATTTTATTAGTTGTTTCTCGAATGTCATGTGAATGGGCTATTGGTTGGGAGGAGGTGAACTCGAGAAATCATTTATGATGTGGTCTGCTAGTGTGTCGGTACAAATATTTCTTGTTGGAATTGGACCTCCTAATAAGCTCGTCGTCATCTTGTACCCCAGTAATTTCCATACAAGTTATATACACATTTGCCAATACACACAGACAGCAAAGACAGAAAAACGAAGTTAGTCAAACTCATATACTAAAGGCAACAGGTTTGAGCTGTCATTTATCTCACATCGCACAGCACAGCATAATGTATAACACAGAATGAGAAAAGACAAGACAGCCTTAACAGCTCACATGGAATTTACTGGCTTCCTTCTTTTCCCGAAGCCATGTACCTTCTGGTTATTGTTACCTAATCAGTTTAGGCTACAAGAATTAAATTGCATTTATGGAGAGGCAATGAGAGCAATGAGACACAGATCACAAAGATCAAACTGCCAGCCATGCAGCCAGTTGATCAAATCAACACAGATTACATTACACAAGTCGTATAAATACTTTTTAAAACTAAATTGCTGTTTGCTCACTGTCTTGTCTATTTGATTTGTATTCTGTCTCACCTCCAATGCAATTCACTAAACAACAGGCTCTACTTCTTCTGTCTGCTTATATAATACATAATGCTATGAACAAATATACAGATTAGTCGTAGACAATGCCTTAACACAGTCTAGTTAACAATGTAACCTGTATACAACGTCATTCATTCCCACAGATAAGAGTCTACTGCTGCTATAAAAGTTCTCCCTCTAAGTAAGTGCAGACGTTGTAGTGAGTGGTTGGTGAGTTGAGTGAGAGAGAATATCAGACGACGAGATGAAATTAAATCGTTGCTTAAAGGCTCTAAAAAGGTGATGTTAATCGTTTGATTAGCTTCCAAAAGAGTGTTGTATTGTAGTTTGTGAACTTTCTGTTGGTGTCTGTGTGTTTCAGACGACGAGATGAAATTAAATCGTTGCTTAAAGGCTCTAAAAAGGTGATGTTAATCGTTTGATTAGCTTCCAAAAGAGTGTTGTATTGTAGTTTGTGAACTTTCTGTTGGTGTGTGTGTGTGTCTCGTCAGTGTGAGAGAGAAAAGTCTGATTTTTCACTCGACACGTGTTGCTGCAGTGCTGTGTATGTATATTATGTGTATTAGTTGTCTGGTCCTATCTTTTCTCGCTTCAGTGAGACTATAAATTCCACGTCAACTCACTTAGTCAGTCAGCAGTCAGTGAAATTGAGAAGATAGCAGTGGAGAATTGTAGGGAACAGCATTGCTGACTAATTAAAGACAGCAAAGAATGGCTTGACTCACAAGTTGATTATCTCTTAAAAGAGAGAGAGAGAGAATTACTGCCGGAGAAAATGAGAATAGAATCAGAACAAAGACACCATAAGTTTGACTTTTATTATTAGGGAAAAGTAGACAAGGCATAAGACATGTCAGAGAAGAGTCAGAGCAATTCTCTCTATCTCTCTGCGTGTGCACTACTATCATCCCATTCGCTTTTAAATTGAATTCTAATTATCCGTTGTAAAGTCTCTCCTCTTTCTCTGCCTTCGTATAATTCTTGTCTTATCTCTCACCAAGTAAATTATTATGTGGACAGTTACCCCCACTCGCTCGTTCCCTTCTGCATTATTGCATTGGTTTGAGTGTAAATTTTCACTTATCTAATCTGTATTCCTTATTTATCTTGTATTTTATTCTCATCTCCCTTGTAAAGCACTGCTTACTACTGAACTGTGTGAATGGATGGAAGATTGAGTTCGGGTAAAAAATAAATGGCCATAGAAACTGTGTCATTAAAAGCAAATAATTACGCACCATTGGAATCCTAGCATCCTCCATGAAAAGTGAAAACATGTGAATTCTCAACACACACAAAAGGATAATTGCAATTATTCAACAGTTAATGTGCAAAATTGATGGCTAATTACGCATGCGTGTATAATTAACGAGATTCTCATGTTCAGTAGGAGTAAAGTTCCATCAGGGAACTGAAGTATCTTTTGTGTATTCAAATCGAAAAATCAAAGTCAAGAAGTCCAATTCTGACAGGTCAACAAAGAACCAGATCGCATTGTGTGGAAAAAAGGAATTCTTCTTGCATGCTCGTTACCCTTTAGCCTTGTTATTATTATTTCAATTCCATTATGTAGGATGTGGGCACTACTCATGATATTCATCTGATAATACATACACAGTCCCTCTGTCCATTGTTATTGTAACAAGCAAAAACTTTAATAGGATTAAATCAAGAGCAACTAATGCGCTAAGAGATTCAGACCTGTACATGTCTGCCAGAATTATGTTTGTGGTGTGCTGGTGGGATCCAACTGGACTTTCTTTAAGTGAACTGGACTACATGCAACTGAAGCACTTTGATCTTGTTCTTGAATGTACAAGAAGTAGATTTGCTCCATTTGATCTTATTAGTGACAGAGTAGTAAGTGAGAGGCTGGTCGTTGGTCTGTAGGCTGGTTTGCTTTATTGCCAGCCCTCGGAAACCGAAAATGACAAATGCACAAAAGAAACGATAATAAGCTCGCCATATGCAGCCACTTTTCCCCTTTGCCCTTTATTTTCAATTTATTGTTAAACCTACTTACTTAGTTGTTAGTCAAGTAGTTAGTTAGTAGACGAGACGACTCCTCACTATGCACCATGGATTATCTCGATATGTTTATCCCTCAGTAGTATCCTTTACCTACAAAGGCGACTGTTCTTACGAATGAGTGACTTTTGGTAAACCAAACCACATGAACAAAACAAGCCTTTGGTTTTGTACTTATAGATTGGATACTGGTAATAATAATGCGACATAGTTCTCAATTTCCCTCTGTGTGACAATCAATAGCGTTCTCTCTGTAGATTTGTGTTAAAGCAGAGAATGTATATTACCATGTAGTTTTGTACATCTGCTAGAGAAACACTATAAAGATAAAAGTAGCAATACCACACGACATACTAATACATACTACAATCAACCCGCATACCACACATGTCGTTCTCAACCTGACTTCACTATGCACTGACTACTACCACACAGCAGACAAGCACAAAGTACTCTGCAGGGACTCCAAATGTCAAATCCATGGTGTTTACTTGCTAATCTTCTTGTTCATCTCTTCCGTTTTCCACGCAAAGTGACAGTAATTTTGTGTTTGCCACTGAAAATAACGTCAATTTGATAATTGTACTTTTGTGTTGTGGTGGTCACCACCACCACAAAGAATTTTACAATTCAAGCCCATGTGAGATAGCAATAATAATCACGCCACTTAAAACATGTAATAATTTGTTTAAATTATGATTTAGATGCTATTATAGGTCAAAATGGAAACTTGTTTTAGGGAACACAAGTGCATCAATATAAACGCCACTTATAAATATATTTACTCAGAAGAAAAATTATCAAATCTTTTAATACAGATTCTTCCAATTAATTATAAACACTTTACAATTTATTTACATACATGTAATTTATATTACTGTCCGATTTCTATGTAAATTATATGAATTAAGAAGTGGAAAATAAATGGGAATCCCTTAAGTTAAATTTTTCGGAATTGCTATTTAAGTGTTAAGACGAATAGAAAGAGTTTGTGAAAAGGTGACTTATTGTATTCTCGTATAAGAGCATCGGGAGATGGAGACTGTAGATAAAACAGTAGGAAGAGAATTTTCAGCGTTTGTTTTACATGGGAAACGTAGAAAGGGGGCACTGCGGGGTGTGAAAGAGCTTGACTCAACATAAATGAGATAAGATTGAAAATATAAGAGGATGAAATAATAGCCCAGAGAGAATATAATTCTTTGCTCAAGTCAAAAGTTGACTTGACTTGACTTTCAGACTTTAGTAGTCTTAATTCAAGTCAAGTATTTGTAATGCCATTCAATTTGTCTCCCCCTATGTGTCCAACTCTTAAGGACTTGACGAGCTGAATTGCAGTTGACTCATCTCGTATCTGTGGCTCTCGTCTTGATTTAACTATTAAATAAAATGTGTGTACACATGTAAGTATAATATGAATATCTCTCAAATAAATGTACACAGTCATCTTTCTTGATACAATCGTATTTAATTCGGGGATGCGATGTTATGCCAGTAATCTTATACTTTGTTGGTATTTTTCTATCTCATTCATTTTATTCGCCTTTGGCTTTCTTTCTGCTGTATACATTACATTTTACACACACACATGTATGTATACCTAAGTATTCCTTGGCATTGCTCCGTTCCCTTTGGTATTCCTCTCATCTGTCTGGGATGTCATCAATTATGAATTAAAATATTTGTGAGACAACTCGCAAGAGACGCACCTTATTATTCCCGTAAGAACGGGAAGCCCCAGTCTCACAAGGAATGTCTCCTCTGTATGTAACTATTACATATACATTTGATAACATCTCTCTATACATTCTCTATATACAAACTTTTAAGGCTAATTGATGTGTTTGTTCGGGGGTGACTATTAAAAGGAGAGAAAGGGAGATTAAAATTAGACTTGATTCCTTACTGCTCTTTTAAGTGGATTTAAATTGGACAACGCCTTTCAGTGTCTATGTCTTTGATCGTCGATAGTGACACTTGATTCTTATTTAATGTGACAACCAAAAGCGTAACATTAAAGGTGGACACTGAGCGACCAAGGCATTCCTCTGGTAATTTAATGTCACCCTCTATTATGGCTAACTAAATAAGCGACGATTTCTGGTCAAGGAATTATTCGGACTATCATCCATACACACTCTCTAAACTCTTTGAGTGTATTACAGAAAACGCCTTTTACAACGTATGTACATATCCTCCAGTGGAATTCCTGTATATAGAAAAATGCATGTAATAATAATGATGCTTATAGGTACTTACGCTTCAATTGAATTCCAATTTTCTCCGTGTGTGACTGTGCGTTTAAAAAATCGTATTACCTTGTACCTGTAGATCTCCGCGACACTTTTCCTTCAGTATGTGAGGGCAGGACCGAATTTTCAGTCACATCGAAAGACATGAAAGCATCTCTAACTATGCAGTCTGTCCACTCCTCTCTCAATGCAAGTATCATATAGAGATGCTATCTGTTTGCTGACTTACGTGTGACACCGGTTTTTTTCTTTCGTGTAGAGAAATGTATTACTTTTTTGTTTGTCACACTCAATCTGATTGTTCTTCAGCTGTTTTTGTGAATTCAGTTTAAATACAAGGGCTCCGATTCAACGAAACTATCTATGTACTAGTGTGTGCTTGTAATAATACAGTTAAAAGATACGAGTTTGCCTCTATAATAAATTGAGACAAAGTTTGCCAACTAGCCATATTGTACTTTTTGGCCAGATTTGAAATATTTCCTTGAAGTCTGTGACACTTTTATGCAAATTCTTGGATGACTGTGTAATAATTTGAAACATCTCGGATGTCATGCCTTTGGACTCTTTTAGTGCACACTTTTGTTTATTGAATTTCACTACCCTTTAATTTAATTAAGACAGGAATATTTATTAGGTAATATTAGAATATACACAGGTCTAATCGGTGGGTCGACTTATAAGCATTACTTACAGGCAAACATTTAATCAAAAACTTGTGATCAAAGAATTACAAGCATTTTGTGATAATCATAAAATTCTGCTTGGCTAGTGTCCCCATAGATTTGCCAGCAACTTTTCTCGATTTATATTAAAGTGTGTTAGGTGGTTACTTTATTCTCTAATAATAATACGCATGTATTTCTGTATCAGGGTGAAAACTACGAGTCGGGAGTATACAGGGAAATCTTATTGTTATACTGCACATACCTATGTGTTCCTATGCGTTCAGCATGGACACAAAGGAATTTGCTGACTACTCACTTCAAATAACCTACTACATAATCCTACACACGCAATTCTATGTTCACCCTTTGGTTTTGCACCGAAAACAGATAGCATTGGTTCAGAGTACGCAGAAAGTATTGAGTTGCACTCACGCAAACATTGAATACATAAAATTACACAAGTTACATGACACAGTGTATCTATCTGTCCTGCACTATCTGTAACTAATAGACTGCAGTGAGTGGCACACACTCTCACAGAGAGAGAGAGAAGAGTTGACACTCACCAGAATCTGAGTCTGTACTTCACGGAAGGAAGGCTATAGACTCGTATGTAAATTCTAAAAGCTCACAGACCAAAATGCTCAGCGTTTCCATCCATTAAACTCATGGAGCATTCATCCATAGGAAAACTAATTACAAACATTTATCTAACTTGTCTACAAGCTCCCGTATGTTTAACCCTTTGAGTGTCTCCTCGTGTGTAAAATTATTTATTTCATTTCTCCTGCTGCTCCGCATTTTCCTCTCTCTCTCTTCCGTTCGAGACTCTTCTGGTCTATTTGTAGCAAACTCCTCTCTTCCTTTTCGAATTGCCTCTGGCTCGCTTGGCTGCATGCTTTTGTATAGAGAGAGAGTAAATCTGAGCTATGTAATAATATGACTAGATATTTATTTACAGTAGTGGTATAGGGAAATATTTTGGAGCGAACAGGCACTTACTGTTTACCAGTAGTTCAATTTGTAATACTAATGTGCCTTGTCTCGTATGCACTAGCACAGTTTTTCTGCTGGAATAAATCTTGGAGGTTGGGAAAAGAGTTAAGAGATAATTTTAAGGTTGTCTCTCCTGTCATCTCATGTCAAATTCTCTCTCTCTTTCTGTGTCCGCATAACCAAGTCATGTCACCGCGAGATTCTCTAATACATGTAGCACAGAGATTATAGATCGTAGTATTTTATGTGAGTACCGACGACGACAACGCGACGACAAGACAGCTATAATATTAACGCAGGGGATAGCTGACGAGCAGCGGTATAATTACTGACAACTAATTGTTTTAAAGAAAAAAATCTATAAAAAATTGATTTCTTGTCTCACTGATGGAATTGTACAAAGTAATACGTCTGATTCTTTAAAAAAAGTTGAGGAGAGTAGCGACACGGTCAAGGGGAGACACAGAGAGACCGTGTGTATCGTATAGGAATTATGCTGTTGGGAAGATGAGGTAGAAAAAGTCGGCGCGGCATCCTTTTAAAGAAATAGCTCAT
>JABASC010002343.1:0-18060 GCA_019776185.1 Plutomurus gul | reverse complement strand
GCTGCTCACGGTGAGTTCACGAGATGAACGAGACATGACGAGACGGTCTTATGACACAAAGCAGTTTTAATTCCAATGTGTGGTGCCATGCAGTCCCGCATGCTGCCTGAGCGTGTTTCATTGCTGCCACTGCCATACATCGCATTGCATGCATTCGCAAGTGTTCCATATCATTCGACGTCACTCCTTGAATCTTACATTATGTAGTTTAGTATCTACGTTGTACGCGTACAATGAAATGATAATCTAAGGTATTCTTTCTTAGTTACTAATTGCAAATAAATATTTGCGATACCGATGCATTTAGTCAGCGTAGCGTAAGAAATTATCTCGAGACTCTCTCGAAAAATTCTCTCTCTGCATTGTGTGCGGTGACCTTGTAGTGCTAATAAAACACACAAAAGAATATTCAATCTTATATGTGTTACAGTCAAAACAGTAATCAGTCTTTTACAGAAATTGATAGTCAAAACTTCCGTAAATTTCTCTAAATTTGTGAAAAATGATACAATTTTTTCAAAATATCTTTCGAATACGTATTAAACTTTCTACAATCGACTCTTCTTGGACCAACTTTACTTTAAATGGAATTCAAGTGGGCGCATAAAGAGTGATTTTGTCCACAGAGAAATTTACTCTTTTGACTGTATTTCTGTAAATGACTGATTTACAGTTTTGACTGTAATATATGTATGCAGTGTGAGGTGAAGGTAATAATTGTCTATACAACAATTATTGTTAACCATTAATGGTTAACAGAGACTCAACTTGTTTCTTGCGCTTGCGTTGAATATAATGTGTCGTTTTCAACAAGCTGTTATACCTGTTAGATGAAACTACCTAAATTTTGAAAATATTTTTGACAAAAATGCAGAATAAATATCCGCGATATAATCAATTGGGCAAATTGATGTGTAGGGGGTGAGGGGTTTGGGGTTACCTGATTGTATACAATTTTGAAGTCATGAGTCTTGAATATAGTTCACAACCATAAAAATAAACCTTGAATCGTTGTTCTTCTTTGATGGTGTACGCAGTTAGTACGTACACGTTGTTGAAGTATATAAGTATCAGACTTCCCTCAAGTTACAATTCACAAAAAATTTCGAGGACGGAGAAGTACGATAGGGTAGATTCGAACAAAATCATTTGGTAGCTGTCGGTATTTCATGGTAATAGCAAACACACAATGGCAAAGAATTTTCTGTATTATTTGTACTCACCGGCAAACTGAAATGAACCTGATAGCAGAAGTGTATTGCAGGGATGGCGACCCTGGGTTAATGGGTCGCGGCATTTCATGGGTTTTTAAAAAAATCGACCCACAAAAATTAGAAAACCCTAATTAATAATTATTTGATATATGTTATTAATGAATTACAAGCAAATAACAAGGTAATTCATATGGAAATCACAAGGAAGTTTGTTGTACAATAAATCAATAAATAGCATACATTGGAACACAAAAACAAAAAATCATGCGTCGGGGTTTTTCCCAATTCCTACTTTTGCACACGAGTATTAATTATGTGTTTTTTTACTAGGCTGTACAGTGTACAGCTTGCAGATTGCGCTTGATGGCTAACATTTACAGTTTAGAAAAAGCACTCTGCAATTTATTGAATTTATTAATTAGTTGTAAGGCTTGTTGTGTAATATAGTTGGGATTCCGCAATTGCATTTATTTATGATTTCGAGTTTAAGAGTCAATATTTAAAGTAAACTCTATTATGGCTTTTATTGGAGTTCTTTTTCCTAAAGTACTTGTAGCAAGGGAAAATAATATAAGTAATAGAACATGATGTATTTCCGCCGTCATGGCAAAAAAACAATGTACATTATGTTCTGCAGTAATGTGGTTCATATTGCAGACAAGAGTGGAGGGAGATAAACATTGCTGTCAATTAGGATTTTATAGTCGTGTGCTTCCTTCGAAGCGGTCACAGCTCCAACAGAATTTCGCTTAACCTTGTACTTGATCCAGCAACAACACTTGAAGCTACTGCACAGTCTAATACTATTATATAACAGGCTAATACAGCGTGATGAGGTGATGGTTTTATAATTCTTGCATAAATGCATCCGCAAACCAGCAAATAATGTGCTAAGCACTTTTCCTCCAGTGAGTGAGTGAAACGGAAGGATTTGCTTCGAACAGTCTCGTGTAGACACTCCACTGAAGCAACAACATAGTTCTGTGATAGAAAATAATTATTTCGAAAATGGATACTTTACTTATTAACAATACTGTGCCACCTCTGGTGAGTGAACCGGGTTTCATGAAAATATACGATTGGGAAAAGTTCGACTTTCCATTCTGGCAAAATTGGATGGGTCAAAACTGGACCTGGAGTCTGCACTTCACTGTTCTCTATGCTGGTCTCATTTTAGCCGGAAGGAATTGGATGGAAAAGCGACATCCTCTACAGATTAGAAAATATCTAGTGGCCTGGAATGTTTTGCTGGCTTCATTCTCAATTCTAGCATTCACAAGAAGTGCCCCTGAATTAATTGTTACTTTGACCGAAAGGAATGGACTGTACAAATCGATTTGCTATCAGTAAGTGCACTCAATCAACCTCTAATGTATTGTAATCTGTTTTCACAGAAATCTGTAATTGCATAATAGAGACGATAAATGTAATAAAACCTTATTCAACTTTTTCATGCATTAAATGTGGTAATTTTACCTCAGGGATGGACTGACGTATGCATTTGCATTTTGGGCTTGGATGGGAACATTGTCTAAAGTGGCAGAATTGGGAGATACCCTTTTCATCGTTTTACGGAAGCAACCGTTAATTTTTCTTCACCCTTACCATCATGCGACTGTTATGATTTATACATGGTTTAGCTACGATGCGCATGATCCGTGCCACAGATGGTTCATGGCAATGAATTATCTAGTTCACAGTTTAATGTACACTTACTATGGTCTCAAGGTTTGTACCAAATGTGAATTTAGAATTTATTTTTGTACACAATCATAAGAAGTCCTGAGGAATATCACCGAAATACTAAATAAACAGTTAATTAATTATAAATTGTACTTCACAGGCAGTGGGAGTGAAATTGCCCCGAAACCTAGCGATGAGTGTGACTTTTCTTCAAATATCTCAAATGTTTGTCGGAATATTTGTTAACGTGTACTCCCTAAAAACTATGTGTAAGCAGTCATTAGTATTACAATACCTTCTTTTACATATGATGAAACTGTAAGATGATTTGATGAAATGTTATGTAGCTCTGGATAATAATAGAAACTAATATCATGCATATTTTATCATTGCAGACGCAGGCGAACGTTGCGACAGACGGGAGAAGAATATTTATTTAGCTTTGCTAATGTACGCGTCTTATTTTTATCTATTTATTTTATTTTTCAAAAAGGCATATTTCAAAAAGATAAAAGTTCAGTAAATTTTTATAAAGTATCCTACAAATGTACTACAAAGAAAGTTTAAAATAAATACGAAACTGCTTTACTTAATATTTTAACTTTTTTTATCAGATATTTAGGACACAATTAGAACTTGCTTTCCTTACGAATAACCACTCATTCGTTTCCAATTTGTATATAAATACTTGTTTAGGTGGATTCTGCTGTAAAAACCGTTTACACACTTTCTCCTGAATACATACATTAGATTACAACGGTATGACGCCCAGTTGTCCACAGTGTATAATCATTCTAATACTTCTCTATTGTATTGGACAGGCGAACACATAGAACAATACTACATTCATATGCACATGCGATAAAGTTATAATTCATAATACTGCAACGATTATATTAGTAAATATCGACCTTTTAACTGTTAAAACATCACAATTCGTGATTTTACCAACAATGCAAAGTATCTCTATTACATACATACATTCATGTACATACATCGACAAAAACTGAAGGATATTGATATTTGATATTTATTTTGATTTTTTTAGTGCACACTAATTTCCAATTATTGTTTTGTTTGTAAAAACAATTTCTTTTTACCCGATAACGGTTTCCATATCCCACATGACTTAATAACAGTACAAAGAATAAGTAGCACACATAACAGAGAAGACAATACAGATCAAAGTTTAATAGTAACTGTAGACTACTTCGAGTTAAAATGTATAAGTACATAATGAAAAAAGAAAAACTGGGGTATTATATTGCAAAGCTGAGACGTGTGTACAGTGTACAGGGATACAGATGTAAATAAAGCACCCTGTAAAAACCAAAAACGTTCAGCTGAAGGGCAATAAAAGAAAAGAAATGGCGCCGATAAACAATTAGTAGTAATTGTGATGTGGCGGTATTGAAGGCCTATAATTATGATTGGAATGAGACACGCCGGCATACTGCACCGTAGGCTTGTCATCATAAACCCCAGGAAGTGATTCCAACTTCGTGTTTACCAAATCCAAGTCAATCACACTGACTTTGTCTCGGATTTGTTGTGTTCCTATTGTGAAATGACTCTTGGGCTCTTTTCTGATTTTATATTTTTGATAGGCAATCCAAAATATATTGGCTACTCTGTAGCCCAGGGTCATTCTTCGGATCCGTTTCCAGAATACTCTTATAGTGAAGAAATAGATGGTTTCCACTACGGTTAGCCCACTAACACCCAAACACAAGCCAAGCAAGCCACCGATGCTTGCTTCACAAAACATACAAACATAAAATCTTCATGTGAATTAAGACATCGTTAAAACATATCCTGTTTAAATGTGTACTATCATAATTAATACCTATGAGGTCGGTGATACCGTAGAGCTTCTTGCGTACTTTGGGGACCAATGTGTCTGAACCGTAGTACAGATGCACTATTGACATTTTATGGTCCGCCCTGTAAGATTAAAAAGTGCACCCGTTTGAATTTCCCCAAAAAGAAAAAAAATTTGTGCACTATTACTTAATTAAATGGTTTACCATGAAGGAACACTTTCGTTATAATGATACCATAATTCAGAAGCGTCCTGTAATGAAGCCCAAGTCGTGTCGTAGTTATACGCAACATCCTCGCACAGGACTTCACAGTGACCACATTCTACGTCTAAATCTTTAAGACGTTCCACTGTCAAAATAAGAAATGTGCAATAACAATAAATTAGCAAATAATTACGCATCAATTCGTAAAATGAATTATTTAATACAGCTTGTCTTATCAAGGCAGGCCAAGTCGTCCTCTGTACAAATTTTTTTAGTCAATGTCGTTGCTGAAAAGATATTGAAGCACATTTCAACTGTACAACATAATCAGATTCGGAAGAAACAAAACAGGCCATAATTTCCGTAAAGCTTACGAGGCATATAAATCAGAACGCAATTGCAAGACTCGGCCAAAATTCTTGTAATGCATTCATCTTGACAATTATTTGCTGTGTAAGGATGAAAAGATTCCAGTATTCTTTCATGTCCAAAAACGCATTGGCGTTTTTCCTACAGATAAATAAAACTTGCAGTTTAAAGTTAAATATTGATGGAAAACGTTTAAAGTGGGGGGACAAACCACTGGGAAATCGTCGATTTCTGGGTCGGCCAGTGTAACATCTGGTTGAATTTCTATGAAGACTTCCCTTCCCACTCCAATTGCCGATCCGAATTCTACTACATGAGCTGTTTCCAAAGGACTATGCACCAAGTATCTCACCCCTTCAGAATCCGAAACCGGACAAAAATATTGATCCGTATTTGGGTCAACCAACAATGAGAGTCCATATGGCATTCCAGATCTTCGTTGTCTTCTAGGGAACTTTAAGTCTTCACTCAATATAACCCACTTTTCGGAAAACTTTAGTTTTCTCCACTCGCGAATTTCTTCTTCTGTCCAACGATCCGCTTTCCTGGGTTTGTCTCTGCAAAAAATGTCAAATTGAATATACGCACAATATTGCAACCATACCTAAGGATGTTTTACAAACCTGTTGAACAGTAGTGGAGAGGGGAGCATATTAAAGGCGCAGCAGGTTCCGTAGTTAGTTGAAATCGGTCTGAATAGGTCTGAGCAATTAGTCACTTGACCCTCCCACATACACAGCCGTAATAACTCGTCACAATTAATGCTCTGAAATTTGAAAAAGTGCAATGGGTATACCTATTTGTTCGTATGACAGGTTTGTATGTACAATTACATCTTTCCTACTCCCACCTCAAACAGGAAGTTTATTAAGGCTGGTCTGTCGTCACCACTGATTGAATTATTCTCATTTTCGATGAGCCCTCGAGTGAAGGAAAAGTTAAAATCTCTGCTGAAACTTTTTTGCACATTGCATATGCTGTCTGCAAATTTCAAATTTTTAATTGACGAGGGATCTATAGCTGCTTCCCTGAAAAAAGCATTAAATTGGTTGTTCATGTGAGCAACCATAAACCTAGTTAGTTAGCAAAGTGTATTTAAAATATTAATAGATAAAGATTAGTATTGCAAACAATTTTGTGTTTATTTTACCGTTTCATTTCTTCTATTTTATTCTTTGGGAACTTGTTCATGTTGCAAATTGTAATTGCTGAAAAGAGTTTTAAAAATTAGAATTACAACTAGGAAATTAAGGAAGGATTTCCTTTTTCTACGACAATGCAGAAAAAATTGTTGGTTTTTACCTTATTGTTAAATATGCAAACGTAAAATGTGTCTGTACCAAACTCACAATAATAAAACTCATATTACAAACTGTTAAAGAAATGAATATAAAATTTATTTTTAAATGTAATTTTTCTACATAAATAGGTAATACAATTTAAAATTCAAATTCAATTTACAGCATAATATTAATTAAGCGTGCATATTTACATTCATTTTTTAAGGACATATTGCATGCACATTTTAGTGTTTTTAAGAGAATGCATATCCGCTCTATTAAATACAGAAACACGCTGTATTAAATATTTGTGAATAGTTTAAAATAAAAAATAGAGAAATCTTTACCGGGAAAGGCAATTGTGTCCGTATCTAACTCAACCGGATTAAAAGTCACGATAACTGGGTTATTATTGTATCGTGTCCACACATTTAAGATTAAATAGGCTGCGGCCGCAATTCCAATCATAAAAGATATTACCCAGAAGATCCTATAATTACAAGTATGTAAATATATACCAGATTCAAAAAAGTAATTGTTGTATTTGTATTTTTGAATTAAGTAATATTTAAGCAAACCTTTCGGATATATGAAGATATGGTTGAACGAAAAATTTTATACCTTGATTGAGATTTAAAAAAAATTAGATCATATTAAAATCATATATTAAAAGTATTATATTAATCAATTTAAGACCATGTAAAGTCGTATCTTGGCAAAACTCTGTGACGAAGGCATGTGGTGGAGGGCTCCACCACTGAACACCTTGTCCCTTGAACCATTTTCGCTTGTATTTCTGCTTAAATTGAGTCCTGCTTAAGATGACGTCTTCATTTCGGGTTTTGCCAATTTCAGGTTTCTTACGCTGTCTTGGTGTGTGTTTATAAGGGTTTTCATACTGCATCATGGAACAAAGTTACCACGTGCTACACCGTATTTTTATTGGATGATAATAAATGCCAAAAAATGTAAATATTAACGAAGCTTCCCTTTGAAGTTGCACTAGAGGAAAAACGATCTTTTTTTAACCTTCTTTCGCGAATCATATTTATTTATCTAGGTAGTCAATTCAGCCGCTAGCTATATATCTTGTTTGTTGTTCATGCGTAGGTACATACTACTTAGTTTGATTGATGTTCCAAGTCCAACACAACCGTAAATGGTGTTTTGTAGAGTGTAATAGTTTCCGAAGATTCGGATGATAAGGAATATTATACGCATTAGGTAGCAATTGGTAGCACGCAAGAATTAGATTTACTTATTCATTAGACCATAAAGTGAAAGCTTTTAAAATTTTTGTGCTGATGCTATGAGTCGTGCTCATTCAGTTGTCCATTGCTTCCTTCAGACAAACCGATCAAGTGCTAAATATTTGAGTGATTTTTCTGCAGTTATCCTTGTAGTGTCTGAGTATTTTATTACAACGAATTAATAGCAATATTTCATTAGTCATGATTATGTATTATTATTTTATCATGTTTACCTCGAGTACCAATAAACCAGCCAAATTCATTAGTCATGTTTGGCATCAAAATGTATGCTTTATTTATTACATGTTACTGACGATTAGTACACACATTGCATAATTTTTATATTATGGTTTTTTATATTAGATAGATGTCTATGGTTTTAACCTTAACTGTAGGTAAATGGCACGATCTGTTCTAATGTAATATATAATATAAAGAAAATGTATTTTAAACAATGAGTATTAATACGCTGGTGCACACGTTGGAGTAAGTACAACGTGTGAACATGCGGTAGGTACACAAAAAATATTTTAGAATAAATTACAGTCACACATTTTTCAAATAATACAAACGACAAATACGAAATCTATTAAAAAGATTGAAATAACAATTTTTCCGTAAGAAACTAAACTGGAGCTGGCGAAATTTTTATCACTCATTCGAAAATTTTGTTCATACTCCAGCTTTGGTGCATTTTTAATATGGCTAGATAAATGCATGTGTTTGTTACTTCCATTTGATGCAGTCGTTGAGGCTTCATGGTTCATTTTTACATCTGTATTTGAATAATGACATGCATCAGTTTAAATCATGAAACACAGAATTGCTGAAAATTTTTGCACTCCTTTTTATGACTTACCATCAACATTTGGAAAGCATTTACTTTGTATGCACTCATCAATATCGCTGGTGACACATGTTGAACCATTGAATATTTCGCCAGGTAGGCATTCCACTTCAAATGGAATTGCTTCTGGCTGTGAACACTGGATGAAGGATTTGCAACTGCCTTTTACAGGGAAATTTCCTGGTCCATTATGGCATAGCTGCATCTGCAAGGAAATAAACGCAAACATTAATTTTCTATATTTTTCAGTCAGACGACAAGGAAACATTTTATCAAATTGAACGTTTTTGCAATATTCACTTTACAGGTCATTTGGATATGTTTTTAATTGATCCTGGTTGGTGTGTTTGAAATGGGGGCAGACAATATAGTAGTCAAATTTTTATACGTACAAGCTTTTTGCTCTTTTCAGATACATTCAAATTTATGAAAACTATGTATGGTAAGTATTAAGAAGATTGTCCACTCCAAGTCAATTGTTAAAATTGTATTACTAACAGCAAATGATATCAATTGAATGTTAAGGGTACATAAATAGTTGCCAAATAAATAATCTGGCATTAATCACATTGAACCTGCATTATATGTAACAATAAACATTAATAATCCCCTGAATTGTGAATTTACCCGGGTACTGGGTACATTTCCCTGATCGAGGTTTATCTGTCTGCACTGAATCGTGCTTCTTCCATGCTTCTGTCTCACGCGTTACCATACATCGTGTGAGAGGATGTATCAATGCTTGAACTATAAAAAGTCATTGAATAAAAACTTACACTTGTGCACTCGCTGCCACTTGCGCTATGGTAAAGCATAGCGAAAACAAAAGCTGCACATTGATGAAGATATAACATATTAAATTTTAGAAACTCAATTCTAGCTAACTGTTGTCGAGGTCGACGAGACTAGACTGACTGTGAATTCTCTATCCATTCGATAAATAACGTGCATCCACCAACTGTGTACAAAAACTGGTACGGACACAAAATGTGATGCAGTGGAAATATCCGTTGCCTTTTCAGACAGAGCACAGTTACGCGTGAACGTGTCACAAAAACTGTTTCCTCTGCAGCAACAGCGACAACAGGAACTCTCTTGGCACAGAAAAGTTTATAGTCAATGGAAATGGAAATAGAAATGCAAATATAGACCCGATGACATAATATTGCGCATGTAATCTATAGTAAATTCACAATGTATTAATTCTACTGTGTGTGTATTATTCATGTGATGATTTCAACGAAACAATCGCTTGCTTACGTCTCTTCTTCATGTTATGCTGTCATGCATACTCAAAAGCTTATGATGGTAGACATTTTATTCTATTTTTCCTGTCTGATAAGCACTTGTGAAGGTCTTCATCACTGTAGCGCACTGTTAATTGTCTGTCATATTCACAATGCATTATACTTACTCTGATTTTGTATGTTTTGCTGCTGCTGCGGTTCAATTGGTTAAAATATAAAGAGAAGCCACCTTATAGCTACAATTAAATCATAGGTTTATGTTTATGACTAAGATACTTTAAGAGTTTTTCGATACACACAGTTGGTCTTTCTCTTTTATCTTGTGTAATTTGCACGCGTCAGCGAAAAACGTGATTACTGAGTGAAAACCCTTAGCAATTATATTGCAGTTCCAGATCAGAACAGATACATCAATCAATACGTATATTATTGGCACTTGTTTTATTTTTCAGGTGATATAAGGTGCACATTACCAAATTGAATCATCAGTAACTGTTGTACAAAGAGCGTAAAACGTGTCTCCTCTAAACGATATGTTAGCGTCAACCTTGTAATTATCTCAAGCCGTGCGGCTATCGCTTTGTTATTTGTACTTATCGCTGAATACAGCCTAGACTGTGACTGTAATTCACTTTGCAGGCATAAATCAGCGATAAAGAGTAAATAAAAGCATGTCGAATGGGTACATCTGGATAAAAAATTGACAATAATGAAATAGTCCAGTGATCCAGTGTGTTATCAGCGAATTCCTTTCACTGCTTAATTAACGCGTAGGGTTGTGACAATCAGAATCCTAACGAAATCATTTAGCATGTTCGATGAATTTCACTCTGTAAACTCGAGTCGAGTGTTTCGAGTTTCAGAAAATTTTCGCGAAATCATTTTAAAAGCTAATAATGCACTCGCCACTCACACAATTGGTACATAACTACTTATTAAGTGCAACAATGTTATTAAATAAAATCTGCTCACGTATTTCCGTGAAGCCTACAGCACAGACTCTTTAAATCATTAATATTTAGTTCTGCGTGCATAATGAACGCTTGTTTTCGCATTACACAGGCCACTTACTTTAACATGATTTCATCATTGGACAAAGTTGTGACGACAATAGTACATAGGAATCCCAGTAAATAAAATGAAATGAACAACGAATTACTTCACAGTGGATGAATGGTGTGCTAGTAAAAAAGAATTCTAGAGACGAATACTAAACAATTACATGGAATTTGCAGGAAAATGTTTCCAATTACTCACTGTAAACACAATTAGATATAGAGGAAGTAATGCTAGTAAATATTAATTTCGAGTTAGAATTTTTTCCTAGTAGCTAACTATGTTTGCGTCCATTTGTACAAAAACTTTATCTGCGAACATCCACCGCCTTGAGAACGCACATTTATACAAAAACTTTATCTCTGCGAACATCCACCGCCATGAGAACACCCATTTACATAGACTGGCTAAGATTGTTACTCACTCTGTAGCAAAGATCATTTCATTTATGATTACTTAAACTTGCCATTTACCAGTTGGCACTTGGATACCTACCCACACAATTAAATGGATGAATTACCAGATTGACCTTACCATTGCTCTATGCCATATCAGACCAGATTAATTGATGATGTGATATGTAAATCGCACCACAAAATATTATTAAGATAAAACGATCATTGTAGAATCTCATGCACACTTACTCACAGATCATAGTCATCAGTGTAATGGGTGCTGGAAAATGTAGAATGACGATTCCAGTAGTAAGTACAATGCATTTGGATTTTCCTTGCTGTAATTATGTATTTTTATTCTTAAAACAAAATATAATATGCAAAACTGTTTTAAAATTATCTGAGCTTTTATTTGCAACTGCAATAGAGTTCTAGGTAAGCATCATCGACGCAACTAACATCCCCTTCAACTGCATTCGTTCTTTGCACCGTGGGTTTGTTGGTAAACAAAATGTGGTCAACATTGTAGTCAATATAGGCTTCAAATGTAAAGTCTCCCGGTTTTGTAGCAAAATTGATGATATACGTAAGAAGTCTATCACCAGCGTTCTGTGTTTTATTCATCACACTACCACTAAGAATTCGATCTAAGGCCAATTCTTCACACAGTTTCAGGGGCAAAAATCCATTGATATATTGTATGATAATGGAAGCGGCTTCTTTTAGAACATTATTGTCAACATCAATGGATTGTCGAGGGTCGCACGGGCAATATGGTTCTGGAACACCCACATCACTACAAACAAAGCCTTCTGGAACAGGTTTCAAAAGGGAGTTTTTAAACTGGCGTTCGATACTGTGACCCATCGAATTGTCTCGAGAGTTTTCTGGCAGCTGCATATCACAGGAAATCTGTAGGATATCATTCAGCATCCAGTACACATGGTAGGGGGAAGTTAGCCGTCTAAAACATAATTACACATTTATTTTTGACGGATCCTGAAAATTAATTAATTCAGGGGTAAATAATTAATTAACCTTGCGTTTAGTTCTAAATTTTCTCTCCAAGCTGGAAATTTCAATCTCAGGTTAGGAGATACATAAATCCAAAAAAAGGGCAATCTGTCTTCGTACCACCCTGAATAGGTACTTCTTATTTTACCGAAACCGTAGCCTGAAACAAATTGTAGAAATATGAAAATTCAGCATATTATTCTATTGCTTATAATTATACGCACTCAAGAATACCTATGTACATAGGTAGTTGGTAGTAATTAAGTACTTATACTTAATTACTATAAGTATTTAGCCATACCGTGATCACTCAGGAAAAGCAGTACGGTGTTATTTAAATGTCCTTTGGCTTGAAGATCCCTGAGTAAGTCTGAATATAATGGATCAATCAGTCGAACACCATTCAGATCATTATGGGTTACTGCCCTACTCCAACTAAAGGAAAATAACGGCGTTTGGGAATTGGCTGCAAATTCAATCACTTCTTTCACGTAGTCCACGATTGCCTCATCATTTGTTTGGTAACCCACACAGTCGATGTGATCAGCCTGCATAAAATCGAATTGTCAGTTTGCTTCAAAATTAAATGTTTCCTACAAGCATGAAAGATCTCTTTTATCTTTCTTATTTTCCATCCACCTTGAGATTGATTGAAAAAAAATTCATTATTCAGACGTGCAATTTTGCACATAACAACATTCTGCCTGTATAAATCAAAATGCGCTTAATGAGTAAGTATTATGGCCCCTATTATGTTGCAAATCTATTCTACCAACAGGTTCAGGAAATAATGTAAAGTTAAATCAGAGAATAAAAATTGTGCCTTGTAAAGACGCAGTTGATTCAAAATATTCGGGGAAAAATCTTGAGCTGCCAACATTAAAGTCCTTAAATAGAAGTCAACCGGCTGCTTAATGAATCCTGTCTGCTTGTAATTGAATGCATTGAAATCAGGTGCATCTTCCATGTAAGCCGTCAAGTATTGCGCTTGAGAAAATCTTTTCCATATGTAAGGGCAGTCATCTTGTTTCTCAGTCGGAGTATACAAACATATTTTTCCAATATCATCTACATTGTAGCCACTTAGCATTGCAGAGAAATTTGGAAGTGTGTTTTCCCCCACTGCATGTGAAACAAATATTTCAACATATGTACATACATGCTTATTATAAGTTTGTGTGGGACAATGCATAATTTATCACGCATCAACTTTGTTATCTAGAGTGCAAAATTATTGGTATACAAGAATTGCACATGAAGGAAATTCCATTAAATCCCAGTAATTTTGCAAGTCTTGAAATAACCATTAACCGTGTTCAAATGATGTGTTACCAGTAGGATTTTGCAGTAAAATATCATTAGAACAATGCACTACCACCCATATATCCTGAGAAATATCTGCATGTTCGTGTTTGTTCGTTGCCAATTTGTACAGAATTCACTACTTCTTAAAATCAGATTTCACAATGCAGTATTTACCTTTTGTGTATCCCAACATTTCTATTGCGTCCAGTTCCTGTAACACCGTTCTCGTCTTTAGCATTTGTCTATGAAAGTTGACCCTTGAGGTCGAATCAATTCCCATTACGATTACATTGGGCGGCCGTTCAACTGTCTTGGGCCTTTCCGTTGCATCTTTCCAGTACTTCAGTTTAGACAGTGTTCCCTCTGCAGTTCTTAATGATGGTATAGCGTGATAATGCCTGTAAAGGGTTTGCAACAGCCCTCTCCAAGTTTTCTCTTCGCAATTGACCATGAAAAATTCTCCGCTTTTGGGTGTTGTGATAAACTTTAATTCTGTACAATCTCTCGAATACCTTCAATATTTTTTTAGAAGTTAGTTCATACGTGACATGAGGAATGAGATAGCTATTGGAAAGTTATTTAGCTAACTGTAAACGTATTTTATTCATTACGCAACGACATGATCCGCCAGTTCATCGTACTTGGTCCTAGTCTGTTCCTCTCTTTCTATCACTTTGTAGCAGCATTTCAAATCGCTGTACCTGTAACCTGACTCTTCAATTGCTGTAATATTTATTACAATGCTCTGTAAAAAAGCCACAGTTTCGGTTTCGATAGGCAAAACAGTTTCTCCATTGTATATTTTCCATTTATAATTATTATCTTCACCTTTTCATTCACGTACGTCCAATGATAATTAGTTTTCCAACAATCCTCAACAAGGCTGATTTCTTTTATTAGCGGCATGACATCGGATTCCCAAGGACTAATATCTGGAATTTTGCAACCCTTTAAATTTAATAGCAAGGGCATATCCTCAAACCTCCGTACATCTATATTTAAGTTCCTTTATGATATTACAAAATCATAAGAATTGTATAAGGTAATAAATCTGTGATTTAATTCTTGCTTACAATTCTCGTGGGAATCTGATCCTATAACTTTTGAAATCGAGGCGGTATACCTAATAAATACTACGAAGCTTATTGAAAAACACAGAGAAATACTGAGTAGCAAACATCTGCCCTTGAAATTCATTTTCAAATGAAATATCAGCCTTTTAATTTTTAAGAAATTCGGCCTTCGACTCTGTAAGCGGCATCATCCATACAATTTGTGGTTTATGCTTTATGCTGTGTCGTTGCAATCTGTAGCATTTGTGCAATGCTGTGTTAAAAATGGATTCATACTTTATATAGGTTCACACTCTGGAGCTACAAAATTAAAATATAATTTGTATATTTAACTGATGCGTTATTTATGAGAAATGAAGTGTTTGTAATTGAAAAAGTGTTAATATTAGTATGAATGTGTTTATGTTTACTATTTACTGCTGCGTGGGTTCGTCAAGAGTCAGTTGATTGGACAATGATGACGAGTCTTTTTGAAGTCTCCGAAATTTCTATGTGAGCTTTCAATTCACTTGTTCCACTGCACAACTGTTATTCACAGAGATCCTAGATATATTTGTATCTAAAATAAAATTAAATTGCACGTTTATTGAGAATACTAAAAATGTAGTTGTGTGGTAAGCTTACCTGCATGCTGTAATGTGCTTTGTTATTGTAAATCTCTACCAACCGACACCACGAAATGTGACAGCAGAGTTATGGCAAACACTCATTGTATGTGATCACGTTTTCATTGTGAATTATTATGCTTAAAAGTGATGATATAACACAAAGTAAATATCTATTTATTGTGGTGAGGGAAGAACCAAATCAGGTGGACAAACAATAAAAACGTAGATTTGTGTCTTATTTATTTACTTTGTTCCATGAAATCGATGGCCGTGTACATTTAGTAAAAAATATTATTTACCTGAAAATGATGACGACGAATTAAATTCCTGCACAATCGCCAAGGTTTCGGGTTGGTGTCTTATCACAGTTTGATAAATTGCAGTAATTATGGGAGTTCGAGTCTTCAAGTGCACAGGGCACCCTGAAGTGTCATAATTGGGATTAATGTGATTTTTGATTTTCGTACCCAAAACTGTGACACTTCTTCATTGATCGGTAAAAGCCATCTCTAAATAAATTATTTCATAATGGTTCTATGGTGCAAAAACCAAGAAATTTGTTCACGTCGCCAAAATGTCGGCTCTATCTTCATCATCATTAAATGTAAATGTTGAGTTTTTGATTTTGAACAGAGAACATTATTGCAGAAATTTCACGCTATGCCAATGCTTGTTAGCGTTGTTGATTGGTATTCATGTATACAATGTATAGTAATTTCAATCGGTCACATTACTCGGTTTCAGGTCATAATGTAGAACGAATAATGTAGAGGGCTAATAATGTAGAATTGCAAAAAGGCAGAATGGAAGAAAAACGTAGAAAGGTTATTGTAGAACGGTAAATGCAGAAAGGAAAATGTAGAATTGCAACAATGTAGATTGTGTACAAGAAAGTACTCTGAGTTCAGTTAAGAGTACTATTGAGTTCAGTTAGGCTAGTAGAGGCAATAGAAAAGAGGTAACGGAGCCAACGGGGGATTTATTCTTCTTCGTTTTGTACTTCAAAACGTTCCATGTTATATTTTCAAAATTCTACATTTTTGTAATCCTACATTTTCCTTTCTACATTTACTGTTCTACAATAACCTTTCCACGTTTTAGTTATTCTACATTTTCCTTTCTACATTAATCATTCTACGTTTTAGTTATTCTACATTTTCTTTTCTACATTAACCATTCTGCGTTTTAGTTATTCTACATATTCCTTTCTACATTAACCATTCTACGTTTCAGTTATTCTGCATTTTCCTTTCTACATTATCACCATTCTACATTATGACCTAGAATCACATTAGTCCCGTTTATCACATTAAAACGTTTAACCGGATTTCCCCCATTGTGATGTGATTTTTACAACAAATGTGCGATTTACTAAACCATGGTAGTCGATTTTGAACGAACCAGGGTAGTCAGCTCACAATTAATTATTTAAAGGGTCAATTTCCACACCGTGAGATTGTCACCAGACACTGCCATCGTACTCGGCACCACTTGCAATTAGATTGCATTCAATTTGGTGAATGGTACTCCGCAAATTGTTTGAGTTAGCAAAAGCGGACATACCATGTTGGCACTTATTGTTAGTATCAGTATAGCATCCGTTGAATGATACATCAATCTTTATGTGGTAACCCACAATTAGCGAATAGAATATTTTGATTTCAATATTTGCACATAAACGCGTGATAAGGGCAGCCAACAGGATAATACGCAATCATCATATGAGTTTATTCTAAATATGGGTTAGTGTTTGTAAAGCTACAGATTAGATTACAGCTTCTAAAAGTTCACTTTTAGAAAGAAATATACGGTGGAATGAAAAGAAATAATTTCTAGTACAGAGGTATATATTTTATTGTACCTGTGCATGCAAAGCACAATTAAACCTGGGAACGCACATTTAAAGAGGATTTAATCCAATGTTGATTTGCTGTGTGGTGCGTAGTATTCAATAATTCTAAACGTTATTGGGAGTAGTGTACCTATTCATTGATAGCAAAAAATAGTAGTAGGAAACAAACAATTGGATAGATGCATTCATCACGCAATATGATCTAACTTTACGACTATACTCGTAAATACATTGCGATTTTACAATTTAATTCATAAATACCATAAGAACCATATGCAAGTTATGACCACATCGTAAAATATAAATCAGAGTATTTCACGATTGCCCGGCATAGATTCATTATCACAAGGAGGATGGGTGTCTGGAAAATACCATGTGACTGACCGCGTTCAATTTTATTACCTTGTTTGTCTTACCCCTGCATGGTGTGAGTGTGACCTTTTAACTGGTGATGCAGGGACGTATTTAAGCCCTTAGAGATATTACCATACTCAGTATACGTAAGGGGGGCTACTTCCAGACATTTGCTCGTGCGTATGGCCTGCGGCTCGAGGAAACAATAAATGCAACTGTATTCATGACAATGTTGTAAGGGTCGCGTAGTACTTCAATTCTGTCCCTGTTAACTTAAGCTACTATTTCTTTTCAAAGGGTGTAGTTACAGAACTTAGAACACTTCAATCTCAATTGAATTGATTCAATTTACTCAATATTACTCAAATAATACTAACAATTGCTGCACTTGTTTTAGGTACTGTACGAACACAAAGGTACTGTTTAAGACACCAGCCACAAAAAACCAGTAATCCTAATTTTCTAATAGTTAGTAGTTGACTTACT
>JABASC010002342.1:0-18060 GCA_019776185.1 Plutomurus gul | reverse complement strand
CCGTGGGTGGGGGGAGGGGATATTAGAAAGAATAAGTGTCTGCTCGGATCCATCCGACTGTTTTGTACGACCAGTAAATCAAAATAAGGCCGGGACTGTTAGGAGTAGGTGCTACCTATGGAGACTGTGAAGTGTAAGTCAAGGATTTGGCTTTGAAAGATGTAGAGAGATTCCTTGCTCAGTATCATATAGATGATGAAATACATTAGCAAATGTTCGTTGCGATTGAAATAGATCTCAATTCAGGAAAAGTTTCTAAGCCGAAAGTATATTGTCTCTTCCTTGCTTTTAGATCTTGTTAAGTCTGGCAGTTAGGCTGGGGACAAGGGAGAGACAAGGAAAGAAGAGTTTACTTTAGTAAAATAAAGAGTTCAGTAGCCATTTTTTAAGAAAACTTTATGTATCTTATGCAAATGGAAGAAACTGAGTCGTTACGCTTAATAAAAATTAATTTTTTGTGCCGTCTTCCTTTTTATACTCAATTTCTTAGAATGAGTTTTCTCTGGCCGACACCCAGCAATGCTAAATGCTATCTACGTACTGTATATATTGTAGTATGTAGTACATATACTGGTAGTTGATATGATGAAAGAATCGGGTCCACTATTTGTTAGCATCAGTGCACAGGCAAAAAGAGGGATGGGCGTACAGCACACATAACTAAAAGTACGCACACAACAGTGTGCAGACTCACTCGAAGCCAAACAGGGGGGTTCACTAAACACTAAACAGCGCTCTGCAATGGCCGAGTGAGTAAGTACATTCAGGGAGAAAGTTGCGAAAGATGCATGTTTAGATGCGTATGCATAATATTAGGGATATATTGGTGTTATGTTGTTTCGGAGGTGGGGAAAAGTCTTCTACTCTACATTATGAGAAAGTCTTGCGAAATTGTTCACTTCATTTTGTTGGAGTCGCACGACTCTTGTTGGCTCCGATTTGGTGGCAGACAGATCTCTCTGGTGGGTCTGTGCTTCTTCCTGTAAGTTCTGCTAAGGGTGCATTGTAGTCTGACTGTGGCACATAAAAATTACACGGCGTTCTAGTTTGATCCAAAAAGTCGTTTGTTATCACGATTGAATGCATGTTCTTTTCATTATAGTACCTATGCTCTTTTTCAATGAATGAATTATCTTTATTTCTGGATTTGTGGATTTACATACATTACACTTCTTTACTTAGGCAGTGGAAGGAAACGGCTTTTCTTTCCTATAATTAATGTTGATATTGAATTTTGCAATGGCTCTACAATTCACCCTTGCTCAAGTCAACCCGACCGACTCATTTAATTCCATCTTCCTCGTAGATGTACATTATGCCCTTCTTCTCTTCTAGTTCTGGCTCTCGAAACCACCACAGCAACTCTTTCTCCTCTCTACTTAGTTTATTCTTTAATGTACTTTCCCTATGTGCTGCTCCTCCTGTCTAACCTAAACCATTTCATCCGACTAGCTGTTTAATTTGATTCCCCTACCCACTCACAGCAATCGGAGAACGTGCAAGTTTAGGACCTTCCCTCCTGTTTCAGACTTTACAGTTTTTAACTGCGGAGAAGACTTTCTCAGTTTGCTTCAATTTTCTCAAGGATTCCCAAATGCAGACAATATATATACAGTAGACTAGTAGTCACATTTATCAAATATCAAAGTTCGCCCACCCTGCATCTCTACAACAGCTCCAAATGAGAAAGTGCAGGTCAAAACTCCAATGACCGTCACGCAAATACGAATGCATTCAATAGTGACGGTTACAATGACGTCCCTTATAACGAGTTCCCTAATTAATCCTTCCGCTGTCCTAATCCCAGTCCTTTGTGTCCTAGATGTACGTATTCCTACTTACCATATCGAACTAGACACGACCGCGAGTCAATTTGTTTTATTTGTATGTAGTAATAAATCCACAGGTAATTCGTTCCCACTAATGAGGGGAATTCTTCTAAAGAGACTATAATATAACCTGGTGGTATAATTTGAAGCACGGCTAACTACTAGGAAAAAGTTTGTAACCTGTAAGGACTGGATTATAATTTGCTGCAGATTACTTGCAACACTATCATCAAACAAATCATCCTTTCGTGAATCACGCAATATAATCGTATACAACATTCTGTTTGATCTTTTCTAAAGTTGAGTTGTGCAATTGGGACTTATGTAAATCTCACAATTACTACAGCTGCTGTTATAACATTCGTATGTAGCCTTTTACTTAAGATTTTATACATTTCATTTATAAATATTACCCTATTCATCGAAATTATTTTTCAAATGTATCAATTTGTGAGCAATTCACTAGAAATATTTACTATGCTCTGTAGTCGAGGGCAGCTCCCTGTTTCACTTATTTGTTCGTGGATTTGAAAGGCATGCTCACACTTTTGACGTATAATCAGTTGCATCATCGTATGAATAAATTTGTCTTTTCGTATGGATTTATATGGTTGCGGCCACAGCAGCCGATTTGTTTAGCAATTCAGATAGCAAATCAAATATTTATGTACTTGAGTGTTACGAACATTTTGAACACTTATTGTTAAATAGTCGTGCTGAGGCTCTACTTCAGTCCCCATTTCACATTTATTGTACATACCTATAATATATTTGACGTAATGGCAAATGTATTTTAAGTGTTCTTGATTTTATGCATAAAGTCATTTAGCTAACGAGGGATTTAGTTTGTACTTCTATTTAATTTATGAGTGTCACATGAATTAGAATTTTTTTGGAAAATTCACAGAAGCTATTCCGGTAGCTTAGTTACTTTTTTCATCTATGGCATTATATAATTCGAAAGGATTATGAAACTCATGTTTACTCCATTGTTTTACTTTGTAATTTATTCTGTAGATTCATATTTCAATGTTTATAAACAATACGCATGCCTTCCTGTGCAATGGCGTTTTAAATCCAGACTGAGAATTTCTTTAGGTGAAGTCTCAGATTATATAATTTTAGGAACAAAGTTCCAATGGTAAATCTGTTGTACTTTCTTCTCTGTATAATTAGCAGCTGAAGTGACGGGAATAGAATATATTAAATTCTATTTCTTATATAAAATAGTGTAAGTACACCTATATCTATATAATGGACTTTAGAACATTATTTACAAATCACTGTACGTTGTGGATGCAGATCCTCGAATTTTTTCTAAATAGTACCATCTTAGATTAATTGAAAATGCAGGATTTTGTTTCTCGAGTGCGCATTATTTCTCTTTAGAGTGTGGCGGCGAGTGGGGAGAGAAGTTTAGAGGATTTCAAATTTTCGTTCATTTACTGCCTGTTGGTACGGTGCCAACAAATATTAATTTAAATTCATGTGAAGAGGATTTTCGTCCTCCGTTTTTACATTGGTTCGTGTAGGCGCAGCTTTTTATTGAATCCCGTTAGAAACGACGAGAAAATGTTTCACAGGCTGGTTAATTAATTCTCCGGCTAATGTCGCCCACCGTGTAGATACCTAAACATTGCTTCACGATATTACCTATAATTAACGTGCATGTATACTTTCCACGGATATGAATGCATACGTAACTAAGCATTCCTTTGTACTTAAACAATGTTTGCCATTTTCCTCGTTATCAGTTGGTGCATTCTCTAATTACTTTGCATACGTTTATAATCAAAGCAAGGCTCAATCAAAGAAAGAAGTATTCCGTGTAGTATTAACTGTTTCGCAACTAGAATTCAGTTGCCTAATGTATATTTTGCAATCAGGCTTGGCCGCTAAGGAGATTTTAACGTCCTGTCCACTTTCTAGATTATCTACTAGACTTTGGCACTCCTAGTAACCTTTTTGTTCAATGTGCGTACTCTTTTTGGTGCGTATAACGCAAACCGTCTCTTCTTCTTCTTTTATACACTTTGTATCATTATGTAGTACCATTATTGCACACTTAATACAAATTTTTAAAATTTACAACCTAAAGAACCTATACGTCTAAACTGTGGTGTATACTCTATTAAATATTGTTCTTTAGATTTAAGTACAAAAATTGTGTTTGCATCATGGCGGACAAAACAAAAAAAGTTGAGGAACATCATTTGATAATATGTAACTGTTGGTGAGGTTGGAATGAAGAGCATCTTTGGAAGGGATAGGGATAGCAGACTGCATAGCATTGTGCTATGTACATTATTGCAGAGAATGAGAGAGAGAGAGAGAGAGAGAGAGTAACTGTGATCCACTGCAGGTTGTGTAATTTTCCACTGTTCAAATATAATGCATGGAAAGACGAGAAGGATGCAAGTTTGTACATATTTAAGTCGCAAACTTCCATATTGTGTTTCGTTGATGGTGAAAGCTGCGTTGAAGAGGGTCAATGTTTAGCTTGCAGGCATGTAAGATATCGCATGAATGGAATTTTTGTTCTTGGCTCCACCAGTGGAAAATTAGAGAAAGCGAGAAAGATAGATGATGGCCGCCAGGTGAAAGTTGTAGAAAGAATTTCAGACATTTAATTACCAGCATCAAAAACAAACATTCCGCTATGTTTTGGTCGTTCGTATATATGTTCATCCCACATGAAATGAAAAGTAATGAGTATCGTACTGCCTGCTTTCATACGAACAAACGCACAAAGACGCCGAGATCGGCTTTCACTGCTTTTCAACTCGTTTAAAGTCAAGTTCCTTTCCAACTTCCTCAGAGATGCAAGATACACACAGTCGTTCGTGTGGGAAACTGATTCCAGTCAAATACTATATTTATATGTACATGTTGATGCTTACAAGTTACAGGTACACTGAAATACAGAAGTAGTTATGTACTTTTGTAATGTCCTTAAATATTTTTCTTTTGCCCGACTTCTTTTGTTTCTGACGAAATTTTTAATTTTTTTGTCAGGCTAAAATAGAACGCTGAATAAATACATTGCATCACTCAACGACTTAATTTAAATAACATACACGACACGAATTACAAAATTCTGACTGTATTTCTACGACGTGTATTCTTGATTTACTGTGTCGTTGATTTGCCGTGTCAGACCGTAAGTTTCAGTAAAGGCTCTTGCATTGTTATCGAAATGTTTTTATTTCTCAATCGGAATTTGTAGTTTAGTAGTTGCATGAACTGAAGATAAACTAAAGTGCTTTTTGTATACCACTGTATATGTATTGTAAACAAAGCACGTCTGTCTTCCCGTTAAAGTATACGACTAAAATACAGTTGGAATTGCAATCAGTGTTTCGTGTAGCAACACATGTAGGTATTCTTATAACTCTAAATGTGCAGGGAATTCCTATCTTTTCTTACGAGAACAAGAATTGTACATACGTACAAGCAATGTTGTAAAAACTCTAACAAAGTCAAAAGTCGAACTCTAAATATTTACTTCACAAGTAAACAACAGGTGCAATCTTAGCGTGGAACCCTGGAATAAAAGTTGCGTCATTAAGTTGTCATTGGTTTCGTTCAATTTTTGCAGAAATCTTACTTTTTATGATTTATTACTTTTACTTACAAAAAAAAAATTTTTTAAAAGAAATTGTACGCGGTTTACTATGCACAAGTGGCTCGATTTTGTAATTTGTATTAGATTATTTCATGATGCACCGCTCTGCATAAAAATTAAAGATTGTGTGGGTAACCTAAAAAAACATTTCACACTAATTATCTCTACAATTTATCATTTTGTGTTAATTTTGACCCCACACCTTTTATACACTTTATACATTAAACATTGTGAGTCAAAGATTACAATTATCGATTAATTTCGTTAACTATTTCATTTTCTCAAACATATTCTGAAACATTTCCCTTTGTGTGCACAAAATGCTGGAAAGCCTTTTTTTGATATAGAAATTTGAATAATCGAATAAGAGAAATTTTGATGGATAGAACCTGAAAATATAATTGATGTACAGCGCGCCTGCTGAATAAAACTGTAGTGTTGTCTATTAATCTGTGCAGGACAAATTTTTCCAACTCACGTTTTTGAGAGGGTCCGTATAATATCTAATGATGTTATATTCATCTTTTTACTGGTTTCTCTTGTAAAACAGTAGTGCTTTTATTTCGGGTCATCAAATTCAAGAAGTAAACCGCTCAACACAGCAGACTTTATGAACTGTATTTAAGTAAATTAGCTGTGACCTTTCCATATACTCTTCTGCAAAGCTGTCTTTTTAATAGTGTTCTAAAGTGAGTTTTAAGATATTCCTCTTTTTATTGCAGTTAATAACTTATTTCAAGAGTTTGTACACTGGATAATATTAGCAGAAGTTCTACTGAGATTGAAACAAAGAATATAAAGGAAAACCTCTTTTCCGTCGTCTCTGCCACACTTCTTTAGCACACATTACGTACTGGCACGTACAGGGTTCTAATTAAATTACAAGTCTAATGTACTAATTTGATTTTCAATTCTTTGTTATAAGACGGACTTATTGCATGGTAGAGTATTTGTTGGTTTAGCTATCTGTACAGTAAAAGTAATCCTTTCACTATAATTTTAATCGTGACGTTTGTTATTCTCTTGAGCACACTCGTTCTCAAATGCGTCTTTACCTTAACTACGTGACTTCGGGCTATAAACTGTGTCAAAAAATAATTCTGTGTAATTTTATACACGATATTTATTTCGCAGAAAGTTCTGATAGTGCAAATACGAATCTGCAAAATACAAAAATTATACTCGGCGTTTAGATACATCGTAGACGTCTGGCAACCAACTTATTTGTTTATATAAGCATATAGTTTTTGTATATGGATTATATTTGGCTGTAGTTGAGCTTCCATACACATGTGTAGAACCCTGTACACCGGAAAAGAATGTATTCACAATATTGTAACACTGGGTGGAGTCACAACTTTATGCGATACGTTTCTCCCATGACTCTTGCAGTTTGTCGAAATTCAGAGCGTTTTTGCTTTTGCCTCTTCATTTTATATGACTGTAACATTTGAAACATGGTCTTGAATATAGAATAGGATCTTATCTCTAAAACTTGGTGTCTTATTTTCATCCGCTCGTCTTTTCCAATCCTACTTGATGTGTATTTTTTGGAATGGAACATCCTCTGCGTCCAAATCTCACTCAGATCCCATCTCTTCTCTCCACTCATTTTTTAGTTCTGTGTACCCGGCTGGTTTTTACTCCCTACCGTCTTTGGATGTATATAATGTGTACTGAATATGTACATACACTTAACACAGCGGGCTTATTTACTACATATGTATGTACCTAGATTTACTTTACTACTTTTCCAACTTCCAGTTACTACTTACTTCATTCGGGTTGAAAGAGAAAGTACGCACACATCCCAAGCACACACACACACACACACACACACACAGTCAGTCAGCCCCCCTTATGTATGTATTGTAGCACTTACTCCGCTATGAACGACTGCCATATATAGCCAGGATTATACTCATGTTGATTATTTACCATTGAGTTATACCGTAACAGACTGGCTACTGTTTTCTCTAATATTGGTCTGTGTACTTGCACTGGTGGTGAACTGTTTCACATTTTTTTCCATGTGATGTAAAGTTAAAAGGCGGCATTTCCAAAACATATATTACGTAAATAATTTTCATTTTAAACTCATAATTTATGTCATTAGAGAGCTTTCATCTGCGTTGAAAATGGAGCCAGTTTAATTATCGCTTGTTGTCGTATGTGACTCATGCAATGGAAATGGATACTTGTCGGTCATGTTTGGAAATGGGAATTTCGCTAAAATACTGTGTTTTGCAGTGAAGACAATTTGCCTTATGGTGACAGTGAAGCGCTCCATTTACGTAGAATTTGTCATGTACGTTCCATTACTTTGCTGGAGGGGACAGTAAGCTCCCTGTTGAACGCTGTGCTCATTGCAAAAGCTTACGTATCTCTTAATGTAGCATTTCGAACATGGTTGTAGGGGCCTCCACGGTCTTTTTTGCCTTTCGAAATGTTGTGCACGGAAACCGTTCACTTTGTAATGTTGTAGGCGCTGGCAAAATGTAATTTTGTGTAGGTAAACACAAAGATAATTCAAAACTCACTTATTATTATTTTTTACTCTGTCTATTCATCCTACAGGGATGCATTTGAGCGAATTTCGTAAACTCTCTCACTCTCTCTCTCTCTCTCTGTGTGTGTGTGTAATGAATCTGTGGTTAAGTTCTAACTAGTTTTAACTAGTTCTTCCCTTATATTTTTTCTAACCAACAAAACTCGATTGTGTGTTTTTTACATAGGAAAATAATGTAGTAGTAGCCCTGTAATTGCTTTTCCCTGCAGATAATTATGGTGGATGGTTGGCGCTGTAGTAGATGCAGTTGTGTATGATTTGATTGTGACTACTGTGTATTGCGTAAAGTTGAAGTGTGCGGTTTAGTTTTCTTTGACTAACTGATAATACCTAGATATAGGTTTGTGAGAAATAATAGTGGAGCAGAAGTGAAGTGGATAGTTGGTTGGATGTGAAGAAAGAAAGAAATTGTTTCTTTGATAGCATATTTGTTGAATGGGTGATATGCGCTGGATTGAAAGTCAGAGTTGAATTGGTGAAATCTTGAGATGAATCCGCTCTGATTGAAATAAAACTTGGCATTTAGAGTGATAAAATGGAAACGGAAAGTAGATAGGGAAAATGGATTTGTGTGTAGTTGCTTTTGCTTTGACTTTTCGGAGCGGGAGAGTGGAATCTGAGTTAAGAAGTCGGACATTCTTTTTGAAGGCATCAGTATTTTTGTGTCTTTTGAGATTGTTGTAGAGTGGGGTGGAAATGCATAGTGTGAACTGTTGACTGTGTAAGAACTGCAAGCCAGCCACTGTGCACACTGACTTCCCTTATTTGAGTGGCCGACTCATGACTGCTTGTACACGATTCATGGTAGTCTCTAGTTTTTATGCTTGACATGAAATACACTGGGGAATCTGTTTTAAGAGCGGAATAAGAGCGAACATCAGATCTGACCGTGGCATAGTAAAAACTCCAGTAGTAAAAAGAGCAGACATCCATGTGTAGCCTTCTCTCTCTCTCTCTCTCTCTCTCTCTCTCTCTCTCTCTCTCTCTCTCTCTCTCTCTCTCTCTCTCTCTCTCTCTCGACTGCTTATGTATGTACGTATGTATGTATCGAATTTAAGCACTTTGCTTGGGCAAAATACATTTATATGGCGCACTAGTAGTCGGCCAACGAATACATCTCTAGTATTTACATCGCGAACTACATAATATGGTCATGCTACACAGCGAACACTCTGTACTCCAGAGTTCAATGCAGGAAGTTGGGTGAGGAAAATGGAGAACGAAGTGGAAGAAAATAATTCAGGCATCTGGAGAGCAGTGAATGTACAGAGACGGAGAAGTAGAGAAGTAGGAGCGCCACAGAAGGTAGAACAGAGCCAAAGCTCAATGAGAGAAACCTCTTGTAACAATCAGTAATGATAATGAGATTTGGATCAAAGGAAATGCAGGCGAATGTGGGATTGAAATGAGTTTGGGGACCCAAGTTAAAAACTTGTGTAGATATTCGTCTGACTCTTCCTTCGCCATTCTGCTCATTGTTAAGTACGATGAATGCTAGTTTAGCTAGTCAAAAGTCGTTGCGTGGTTTCTTCATCCTCACTTAATTTCTAATCTTTCTTAATACATCTACGGAGAATTATATTATTCACCTAGCACTCGGTGCTGTATAAAACACCCAAAGAAGAAGATGAGAACTACGAAGATTGCGAATGCATTGCTCTCTAGTGATGGGATTTTTGCTGCACTTGATGTCACAGAAATCTACCGTCTAAGCATCACTGAATGTTCCATTATGTTTCCGTGAAATCTTCTTGACCGTCATTGTTTTGCACGAACAATGCTACATATAAGAAAAGTAAGCTTTTCAGGATGAGTTGGCCTTTTTGCAAGAGTGCTACTGGAATGCGATGTGGCAACATGAATTGTCGCAAGTGCTCCTCCGTAAGAATTCTACTGGTCGTCTGGTCAAGAAAGTAGAGCTTGTTTTTTTTTCCTGGAGTTCACTGCGAACGTTCCGAATTTTGAATCCCCTGGTAGTTAAAAGTAAAATATCCTTTCCAGAGTAAATAAGTTCAGTAGTTCGTTCTTTGCTTTTGATCGGCTGGGAATACTTGCTGTATATACTGTATATAAATGTAGTGGGTGTATATATACTACAGTAGCAACAGATGAGGTGCTAAAAAACGAAAAGTTATTTTGAAGATGTTCCATATAAATAGAGTTTATATTATAGGAAAAAATTGCGATTTGGCTGAGAGTCAGAAATTTATTAAACATTGTATGATTCGTTGGTTTCTCACAAGAAGAAGAGTTGCTCTAGTTCACATTGAATTGATATAGTTAGTGGATTTTGTGGCGTATTAGTTTGTGGGAGTGAGTTTTCTTTTAGTCAGATTTCGAATAGTTTCTTGTCGGTTACAGGCAGGGAACTATAGTAACAGAGGTTAAACACAAAAGTCTCAACAGTCTCGAGTAAACAGTTGCTTCTGTTGTGGGTTTGGGCTATATCTTTTAGTAGTGCCCCTGTACTATGCCCAGTAGTATCCACAGAGGTAGGGAAAGTGATCCCCTTTTCTATTCTCTTCTCATGTCATCTTTAGATGTGGAGAATTGTTGGGTAAAAAAAATTTGAACGAGATGATAAATAAATTTATATGTATTCCCATGTCTCTAATGTAGAACTGATGGCAAACCTCATTTGATATTGATAGCATGTTTTAGCAGGAAATGAGACTGGTTTTCAACATCCACCTCTGGCTTTCAAACTTTGTCTCTTGAGAAATGCGAATTTTGATGCTCCACAACTTTCTCCTTGTGTGGCGAACATGTAGCTTCATGATCATACTTACTAGCAACAGACTAGGCTCACTAAGTGAGTACTGAAACTGAGCCGTGTGCTCATAGAAGAACTAAACTCACTCCGTCTGTGGTTAACAAAATCCAAAATTCAATTTTTTTTGAGCTACCAGAATTATTTCCTCCGTTGCTCTGCAAACCCACGGAATGGCTTACTTCCAGCTTGTGGTTTGCCTTGTGAAGTAAATTCTGAGCCGTGTAAACATCACGTCAAAGTAACTCTAAAGTCCTTTTAATTTTGCATAAGGTTTATGCAGGGCCCCGGCTATTACAACATGACGTAGTCACTCCACAGTTTGCACTCTCAGTCAGTTAGTTGTAGCGTCGGGGAGCGGCCGCCGGCAATCTCATATAATTTCCAAGTTTCCGATCATAATTGTTACAAAATAAATATGTTTATGTGATGCAATACATTATCAATCAGAAGCGAAATTCAAGACGAACTCGGAATATATTTTTGATATTTTCCTTCGTTGCATGGTTCGTCTTCAATGTTCAGAAGAAACAAGTTGGGGGGGGGGGGGGGTTGATCATCAGCTGGCAGTGATCATCAGCTGGCAGTAGGTTGTTAGGTTATGCATGCCAAGTAATTCACCTGCTTCGGCCTCTATAGCAGGTAGCGTATGCATGTAAACAATTTAACATTAAACTCAGGTTAAATCTGAGGTCCCTTTTGAAATTGCACAGTGCAAACTTATTTTCTACCTTGTACTTTTAAGTGGCGGCAAATTCAGTTAAAACTTCCTAGTGCATGTGTACTTTTGTCATGTCCTTATGAATTCGCGTAGCATTGTACTAACTGTGTGCTCAAACAAAGGTTTGCATCGTACATTTATGGATTTGTAATCGATAAACTTTTGTGTTTGTTTCTGCTCTCCGTCTCTCTGCTACTACACATACCTTCTTACCATGAATTGAACAGTATTAATCCTGATCGTGTATGAACATCACTTCACCAACAATCCGCTCTTTAGACACTACTCAATGGCCATGGCGACGAACGGTATTTGTGAACAGTTGACTCTCCGATTGTCGCAATCAGATTCACATCCTTTGATTTATTGTAGTTTGAATGTCCCTCTTCCACTCATACATGCAAGTTACTTATTCAGCAACAGGAGTCTTCTTTTCTGTGCTAGGGGGCGCATTTTATAACGGGGTGATCCAGATATTCTGTAATCCACAATACATAACATACGCAAAACAAATTATTGAAGTAGGGTTCCAAGTGCTGCGTCCAGTCAAACCAATTTTTGTACCATTTTTAGTACAAAAGTCTTCCAAGAGAGCAATTACAGTGCACTGTTCAGGGTTTACAGAATATCCGATCCGACCCTTTTATAACAATCAATTGCAACCACTGATACTCCCAACTCCTCAAAACAATCGTTCCAACTTTCCCTCAAGATTTTGTCGATTTGGTGCGTGGCTGCATGTTTCAATGATAAATTTGTGAAAACTGATGGTCTATCCTCATTAAAAATTAAAAGTGATTTAGCAGGCAGGATGAAAAAAATATTATACAAGGCCCAGGTCTTTTTCTAATCTTGTAACACAGGCTGCGAAGAATTGAGCTAAACGCCAAAACTGTACGGGAAGTATATGTAGTAGCATTAGTGTGTAATAATACCGTCGTTTTGTCTCCACGGGTGGTTAGGATTGGTTCTGGTTGATGAATACTGCAGTTCCTACTTGTTTTCATACTTTTATTTGCTCTCTTTAGCAGGCATAGCATATTTTAGTTATTAAAGTCATGTTTGTCCTCTTGTGCCATGTAACATTGTTCAGGTCAATTTCTGCTCCATGTTCACCACATCAACCGTGCTAGTTTAGTATGGAATCGAGTGCAGTGCACTTGTGTGGTAGTAGTAGTTTTTAGAGATATTTTTTTATGTTGGATTGTGCATAAATAGACCCAGCTCAGGTTGCCCACATTTGTTCCTGTACAGTTCGTGTACATTTAAATTTTTGTGAAGTTAATTTTCTTTCTTCTCCTAATTGATAAGTTAGGTTTAGTAATTAGTTTTGTTTGCTGCAAGTCATATTTGCTGTACTTTCTCCGTTTCATATAAAAGGGGAAGAGTATTCAAGCATGTTTACTTAGTAAAGTACTTCGTATATAGGTATATGTGTTGTATGTCTAACACTCATGTTATAGTAGTGGAGGAGAATGGAGAAAGTAAAGAAAAAAGGCAGGCAGATGAAATTGAATGAAAGGAAGAAGGGAGAGAGAGCAGTTTGGAGTGTAATACTATGCATCTCTAAAGAAGGGAAAAATTTTCAAACACTGTAGTGGAATGTGGGTTTGCGTTTCATTGCCACCCGCAGAGCTCCCGAAACACTTTTTACGATGGTGAGACACTGATGTTGTAGATGGGCAGCAGAAATGCCCATTCTCATTGGCGCAATTTCGACATATATCTTTTGCAATGTTTCGATGGCCATTAGAAAAGAAAGTGAATTTATTTTCCCGTTTCCCTGTTCCTTTTATAGAGATGGAAACAGTGGAAGAGCTACTGCAATCACAGTTAACTCACAATAAGTAAACATACATGTACATATGTATGATTGCCTACATGTATGTATGTACATTGAGTGCACGATAACATTTCCTGGGTTCTTGTAACTTACAGTTAGTCTACTGTAACAATCTACAGTAGTTGTTGTACTTTCAACATGTCGTCGTGAAACTCATTTGGCCTGGGATGCATGCAGGTCTCGCCGGGTACTGAAACCAAATGGACACTTTTTACTTGAACTTTCTAAAATATATTCATAAAATAGAATCCCTCTTGCATTTCTTTATTCAAATTCGTTGTAATCTATTTATTTATTTATGTAATATTAATACCTACTATATATATATATAAAGTAGTGTAGTAACTTTTTTCTTACTAATTATAAGCATATATTTATTGTCATTTTATTAATGGGGAAACTTAATATAAATTTCGTGCATTGGTTTGACGTCAATTGTGTTAAAAATAATTGTGAAATTGTATGTTTAAGGAATTCCTCTGTTTCCTTGGAAAGAGAGGAAAAATCGGGCAAAAGTGACTAATTGATGGAAAGAGAGCGTTAGAATAAGGAATTTTTCTGCAAATGTTTCACAGGAGTTTGACTTGACGAGCTTTTGTCGTATATTTCAGGGTCTAGGGTCTCTTTCTCTGTTTCTGTGTGTTTATCTTTTGTGTGTTGTAGTATTTTGGGGCGAATATGCTTTCTTTTGGTAAGATAGTGTCCCGGAGATTTAGGAAATATATTTTGGGGAGGGGGTACACATGAAGTCTGTCTAGGCTGGCTGCCTTCCCCTTTTGTTATTTATTTTTATTTGCTTTTTTGTCGCCGGACCCAAAACTCACTTTTTCATATAAAGAATGGAACTATTACCGCATAAAGGCAAAAGAGCTCTCATCCTCTAGTACCTCCCTATAATTACTGAATATTGTATGATAGAAGCCAGTTGGATGGTCTGTTGCAGTAATCGCAGTGTACCATGAGAGACGACATTTCTTGCTCTGCAAGCTACAGAATTCCCATTCGATCTTTCTATTACAAATAGTGTTGGTAGTTGGGAGTCATAGAATATGTGTGGTCTTTGGTTGCCTGAGCTCGTTCACAGTCTTCCTACAATAGGTTATGTATCCGTTCTGCTGAGGCTATTCACGTCTGTGACTCTTTCATTCTATTTCTCTTGTAGCAGATATTATGGCAGAGGCTACAGTCTACTGTAAAATATGTTACTTTGTGCTGTGCGCTGGTAGTTGGTAGAACTGGTCGTACTCGGCTAGAATGTGGCCCGGCCCTACTCTCACTATTGCCACTACTACCACCGCCACCACCACCACCATTGCAACCATTGCCACCATTGCCACCATTGCCACCATCACCACTATGCATACTGTATGTATATATAGTAGAGAGTGTGTACAGTACGCGGGCTATACGAACGAACACGGTTCCTTACTGACTTTACTACTGAGTTAGTTGTATCGTCTCCTCATTCACTTTGACAATCGACTTGTGCAATATATCGCGGACGGTTAATGCACTAATTATGTATGTGGAGTCGTTTTCGTTTGAAAAATGAGAGAAATTTATGGCCTCATAACTGAAACTCGTTTCGTGTTCATTAGATCTAAGCCTGGTCCGGGAAATTAGATGAAAATGAACTCTAGAATAATCCATGAAGAACCAACTGTAATTGCAGAATTACACCGAAACACTCACTCACCAGCCAAGCCAACGATCTGTCCCCTTTCATTTCGAGCATTTGTCCAGCAGTACAGCTTACTTCTACTACTTCCACCACCACTGTATGGCCAAACCGTACGCCAAATTCCTCTACCACTATTACTATATTATAATTTTACTTATTGCTTGCATCAAAATAGACACGAGGCTGTTATGTGTTGCATGTATATTATCGTCGTCTAATCGAAACTCATCTCTCTCCCCTCTTCTACTTTGTCTACTGCATCGCAGTTTTCTCTTTCAATCACACCTGAGTGCTATCCTTGACTTACATCGTATGCATTTAATTTTTCTCAGAAACAATTAGTCCGAGATCTCTCAAGATGTGTCTCTGCTTCTTGTTCGTTGACTCATATCTCATTCTGTAGTATACTAACCATAAAAACTTTTCTATATAATTATAATTATAATGTATATAAAAAATTTGCTTCATTGCTTCTTAATCTTATGAGTTCATTCCACAGTTTTCCACACGTCCAACCAAACTCATTCATCGTATCCCTTCCTTACTAATGCCAATCTTAGATGCTGTCATAAATTCCTAAGAGGTTTGCACCCAAAGCCTAACTTGTACTTACACTGCGATCAAAGGCATTCGAACCATACATTCTTTTTAGCTCTTTTCCCTGTCTCTAAATCTTGAGCAGGTTGAAATTCGACAACTATATATTTGATCCTTTGATTTCCAATTTATCTGTATTGTCTCAACCCTTTCTATTTTATGGTTTCGTCCCATCAGAAATATTTGTGTTATGCGTATAGACATAATTCACCATTTATACTAAATATAATGTGTGCCTAATTTAATAAATATTTCATTTCTTTTTTATTTCTTTCAGGAAATGAAGGTTAACTGGGCTACCTCTCCTAACAGTCAGTCGAAACCGGATACGAGTAGTAAGTCCCTCATTTAAATTACTATTATCCTTCTTCTAGTCTACGAATATGGGTTACCTTCATTATCATATATTCACACAAGCTGTCATAACTTACTCCCACCTGCAATCTACTTATGCATAAACAGAGTTGAAGTCGTATCTCAAATTCCAAATCTATTCGCATAATCATTCATGGATCAAAATGTACCTTTTTACTCCAAGCAAAATCAAGTATTACATAGTTTTTTATTTTGAAATTAGTTTAAATATTACATAATTTTAATTAAAAGTGAATTGGAATTATCCAATTTATTAAAGGAACATTTCTTGTTTCGAAATTTGATTCAAACATTTACCTACCATGGTGTATTCACGGTCACAAGCTACAATGTCAACAGACGAGACACAAATGAAATACTTATAATTAAGAATTACACTCGCTTTCAGTAAAATAAATTACTAATGTGTATAACAATAAGGCAGTAACAAAAATTAAGTACACCACACAAACATATGCATGACTTTTATGTTGTTCTCTTATTGTTAGTTGGGTTTGTTAGTGGCAAGTGAGGCAGACCCGTTAAATGAGCAGCGTAGCTACAATAATAATTTTCTGCAACACTCACCCTTAAACATAATGTACATTGTTGATATTGCATTGTGTAATAATCCAGGATCATGCGTTCATGTACGTCAAATTTTTTTTTGCTGTCTAGGATCTATTTTATAAGAATTTTCTCCATCTCGACTGTAGTATTTCTGAGCTGTGTATATTGGTAATGTTAGGAGTAAGTATTATGCGATGGTGCAGTGGAGTAAAAGTAGATCGTAGGAACTACAAGTGTTACATACATGTGCACATGGAGGGAAAAGAGGGATGGAATACATCAGAAGGCAAGAAGAAAGATGTTTGTTGCTGTTGTATGGTGCTGTACTTAAATAGTGTTGGTAGCGGTCACCCAGCGTAAGAGCATGTAAGGACATCACATTTCATCATGTTTGTGTGGCAGATCTAAGCCATTAGTATGAATTATTTTTGGCGAGAGTGCCTTATTGAATTGGATTGCATCATGGTTGGCAATAAGTGGAGAAGCATTGTGCACTCCGGGAAGAGAGATAGCCAGATGGGCACTTCTATAAACTGAAATTTTCCTGCAGCCTTCTACTACTATAATATTGTATCCTTCACAAGATTACACACCGACCGACCAACCGACCGACCGACCAACCGACCCACCACTAGGCACAATCTACTCAATGTACTACTCACCACTGCTACTCTATTTGTTTGTTTTGGATACAATGCTCTATATAGATCGTATGTTCTTCGTCTGGCCGCTCGCTCATCCATTCTCCTACAATGAAACACAATGTTCAACAAAATGAAGAATTAATGTCGAGACTGATTGATGTATATTAAAATCAACGTGGAAAGACCCACTATCCTTCCCTTCAGCCGAACAGTGTTATTTATAGCTTATAATAATTTATAAGTGTAGAGAGTAGATTGTGTAATGCTCGAATGTAGCCACCGAACACAACATGCGACTCGCTTGCAGTTATTTGCATGAAAACCATGGATGTTTTGTTTAATCATTCTCCTCATGCAATTCTAAATGCACAAGAGATTTTTTGCATGCACTGAAAGCCACCACAAATACTACACTGAGAAATTAATTGGCCTAATTTAGTCGTCGGGAGTAGTCAACGTTTCTCCTAAGGTATAAAATTTTGTTTGCAAATAATATATAACATAAAAATTGAATATTATTGATAGAACAGAACATTAGGTAGGCTTTTATCTTATTATATGACATGTAGACATGTAAATAAATAAATAGTAAGAAATGTGGGACCACTTTAGGCGTGAAACAAGAATAATCTAAAATGGCCTCTCGATGTAGAATGGAAACTAAATATTATATTTGTATTCCAGGTGTACGCATTGTATTTCCTACAGGTTTTGAAGCATTTCGATTTTCCAGCCTAACATTTCAGCATGTACTTAAGATTCACACAGGGAATCCGTTTGGCAGTGGTACGATTACTTACCACAAGACGGAAAATTAGATTTGCTTTCATGATATATTCACGTAATAGGCAAATGCA
>JABASC010002341.1:0-18065 GCA_019776185.1 Plutomurus gul | reverse complement strand
ACTGACTTTTATTTCCCGTTTACTGATTATTATTATTTATTTACCTACAATTCATTTTTTCTACCGACATTTTATATATAACCCATATATTAATTTGTCAATCTATGTATATACTGTTAATTCTTGTCAATTTTATATGCATTAAGGTATTATTCGTAATTATTACTCATTTGAATTTGTACCTAAAAACAAATGACAAATACATTAGATGGTAAATAAATCCCAGGGGGAATTGGTAGCTACCGCCATTTGTTGGTTCTGTCGTCATCATCATTCTGGGCTCAAAACTGCCGCGCTTTTCATAATGATTTTATCCAGTATTACAAATGAAGCGCTGTGGTTTGCAAAAAATCTAAAATTTAACTGCAAATAAAAAAAATAAACATTTTCAAATTTTTTCTACATAATTAGCAAATAGTTTCTGCTGAAAAGTATAAATTCACCCGTGCACTTAATCCCATTTCAAATTTGATAGTGTACACCTTCCATTGCGTCATATGAACACTATAATTATGAAAATAATGAATATTAGCATCCGATTGAGATGAGGATGAGCTTGAGAACCGAACGGTCGTGTCCCCACGCACGAAGCATTTGATTTGGATTTCTTGAACACGGTCAACCATTTTGTAGGAGGCGAAGATTCCTACTCCCGGGGGCGTGTTGGTGAAAACCATCATCCAGAGTCCGGTTTCAGCATTCAAATAAGGTGACCTAGTAAACCCCTGGGGGAAACCCGTTTCATACGTTGCGCCATGGTTTTCAATGTATTGTACACCTTCCGGTATTGCAGACACGTTGTCAAAATAATGAAGCTTTTCAGAAAATAACCAGTTTCCAGTTTGATTGTCAAAATCTAATTCCACGTGAACAAATTCATTTCTTTTCAACACTATGTAAATGTAACCAAGTCCTAGAGTGAATATTAGAACTGCTGTGCTTAATACACAGGAAAATTTGAGGTAATTCATATTTGTTTTTAATTGCTGTTTATTAATTTACACGTAGAGATTGTACGGGTTACGGATACATGTTCACTTTAATTAGGAATGAATCCATAAGGAGAAACACAATATTTTTGCCCCCACAACTTTACAAATAACTATTCTGTAATTTCATTTTAAAAATTGCTGAATTTCTATAATTCGTTTTCGTGTTTTAGTAAGAAATGATAATGGAAATGTTGTTTTTCTTTCGATAAACCAAGATTCGTTTCCCCTATCCAATTATGCCGTTACAATTCCGAAATTTGCGGCCACACCAGAATTCAAACTCACGCTGATATTCAAAGTCCCTGAGAAGGTGCAGTAGAAAATTTGCCACCCTGTTCTAATTTCCCCTCCAGTCAAAATTTGAAAACTGAGTATTTCGTTTTGTATGTGTCCAATTATCGTATTGTGATTCTGGACGCAGTGGGTGGACTAATATTTAAATACAAACTGAAGTATTCGAAAGAATTGTAAATGATTAGCTCATTATCATTCGAAATTACGGGAAAAAATGTGTTAAATTTCCCACCATATCGTATCTACGTTCTCGTACATCGATAATTACTAAACTTGCCATTTGCCATCGGATTGACGAGTGGATCTGCTAACTGTCAATATGTATCACCTGAGAATCCATCATCAGGATCACATTATTTCCAATTGCACAACCTTCAACATGCTTGTTAGATATCTATATAAAAACACCCTGTTTCACACGGTGCACATGCACATTGTAGAGGATTTCTATCAGACATCCAAAGGTCAAGCTTGTAAGCGTACTCCAGCATTATATATTTATGTTAATATTAGTAAATAAACACCTTTGGATGAGAAAATGCATTACAACTTGATTCCTGCTCCAAGCTACTTGCGTAATTATATTTGCCTACTCAATTCAATTCAATTCAATTCATTTTTATTTATTTGTCTGACCCCAACAGCATTACAGTTAATGTTGATTTCCATGTGCAGACACAAGAAATAAAATAAGGAAAACAAAAGTATAACAACAAAGAATTTTTTTGGACAAATATATATATTTGAAATATCTTGGGAAGTTTTCCCTTATTATGTACTAAACTATGCACAGCTGTCTAAAAAGGTGGAGTTTTCCACGAATTCGTCGATATGTCCGCAAACTTTAGGTTTGCGCATTTTTTCCCTTAGCCAGAGTTTTGATGCCAGCATGAGGTTCAAAGTGAGCATTTGGTCATACGCTATATGTACGTACGTATATTAATGAGGGCAATTAAGATGTTCATATTCTATCTACAGGGTGTCCAAGAATCCTGGGCACTTTTTGAAGTATTTAACTTTAAAAAGTGCACGGTTCATTCGTGGACACCCTGTATATCTTTTAGCTGCCCTCATTCCCTTAGGATTGAAGATTTGATCAGGGGTATGCATTACCTACCAAAATAATGATTTTCTAGGAATCACCCTCGCCATATAAATCTATCGCTATATAAAGTATATTCAATATTCGTTTACATATAAATCTCTACTGTACTATATGTATAAGCAATGCTGTTGATGTACATTCATTACAGTACTTAAATTACGCGAACTAATTGTTTACTGAAAATTGCAGTCAGAAATGTCTAGAAATTACAGAATGAGCATTCAGGGCGGTAGATTGATTGCATTACTGACTCAAAGTTATCCACCCAATTTAAACTATAACCCACAAGGTGGCCAGTGATTTTTTAAATTTCCCCCGAAAAATCCCACATTGAAAATAAATAAATGAAAAATAAATGTAGTAAAAGCAACTTTTTATTATTTATTTGGTTCAATAGTATTCGTAATTCAAAAGGGACAACAACTTATTTAATATTTTTTCTTTAGTAAAATAAAAATGTTGATATTTTCTAATGAGGCGTCATGTTTAAAACCTTGGAGTATTAATCCTTAGGCCAAAAGCCGCTCATTCTGGAGAAGTAGAACTTTTTTGGCAAAATTTAATTCATATAGAAAAAGTATGACCAAGGCGAAAGCAACCATTAACAACAAAGCGATTGTCATCCAAGAAGTTGCTGAAGTTGTTGAACACGTATTAATACTGTAAGGGGGATAAATTCCGCGCTGTTCTTCCTTGTCTTCTGATTGGTCACTTTCACCGCCATTGCTTTCACTTCCAACAGGCTGTTCTTCGATAATTATGATTTCCTCTTCCGGTATTTGGGTCGATGGTCTTTTTGTGGGTCTTACTTTCACACCAGCCACGCAATCACAATCCTTACTCACAGAGCCCACAATTAAATTTACGTCAACAGCGTAAGTTATACCGTAGCCATGTTGAGAGACCGAAGGGTGCGTTTTCAGACAATTCCATTGTCCTGTAAAGCCGGTTTTTTCGAAAACTCTCCAGCTGCAGTTTCCTGTGAAGGCAAAACTTTTGATTCTGATCGGATCTCCCATCGAATACGTTTCGTCAATTTCGTACACTCTTCCTTCATACTCTTTTTCTGTATAAATCCCTAATTGGATTTTATCCATTTCGGGGGACCCGGTCCCGTAAACATTCGTGTAAGTGGTTATTATTGTTTCCTCCTCTGAAGTGTCTATTGCTGTTGATGACGTCACGTTTAAATTTTTACAAGATTTTTCAATGCCATTTGTAGACACTTCTATGACTATTTTGTGGGGAAATTCATCCACATCCAAATCCTGAATTTCACAAACGATCTGCCATCTTTAAAAAATTAATAAACAATAATAATCCTTGATATTCCGATTTACAATGGATACCAAATTCTACAACAATTTGTTATTATATATTATCTAATTTATTATTTTGTAAAAAAAATTCTTGAATTTTAAATAATTTCATCGTGCAATTAATCAGTTTTTTTAGCAATAATTAATGTACGTACACTCCCACTGCTTTAATTGATTTGGTTTCTTTTGCGAACCAGGTGTGGCGGCCGATTTGTGATGTCTCGTGAAAGACGTGGGATTTTCCCGTGCAATTTCTGTTCATAAAAAATTCCAAGTACTGAACCCTATTACAATTGGTGATGTGAAACTGACAAACCACGAAGAAGAGCACAACTCGAGTCAAAAGTTGTAAGTAAGTCATGTTGATTTTTGATTATGTTAATTTTGTATATTCATAATTTTCTCGCGTGTGAAAAATAAAGTGACTTTAACTTTTTACGCGCTTGTTACAACTCAGCAGGTTCTCTGGTGGATCCACATTATGAATAGAGGATAATTTGGAAATGAGCTTATTATATTATTTATGCTTCAAACCAATTTTCTTTTCTATTGGGAAACCTGTACCTGACTTGTGCACTCTCCTTACAATGTGTATCTTTATTGTTTGAACTGTAATTGCTGAATGTATCACAACAACGTATAACATGTAAAGTCGTGCAGAATTGCTTTTCGCTAAAAAGATAAACAAAATCTGCACTGTGTATACTGTCTGCCCCATTCACTCACAGTCATAGATGTGTATTCGTTAAATGTCCTCTTCAATGTCGGTAATGTGTAGGACGAACGTGTTATTGGTGTCAAAACCAGAGCCAAACGTCTGCACGGGATCTTGAAATTTCCTAATTACTGTGAACTTGTAATTTATCTTCCATGTTGCTAGAAACGTCACTTCTGCAAGATAAATTTGAAATATTATGGAAAATATCCGCGAAATGTTTAAATGTTTACACTCTTTCATCAAAACGGGCCCACCCCTTTATTACGCTGCGCTGGTACAGTTACAGGGGGACGGGGAGGTGTTCAGTGAAGTTTAACAAAGGGCTTCAACAACATTAGTAAGATGGGCTAGATAAACCCCCTCCCGCCCCTAGATATATAAAAGCGCAGTATTGCACGTCTTGTTTGTACTGCGCATGTGCAGATAAAAACGTGATCAAACAACATTATAACAGAATTACCACATGTTTTTGAGATAATTTCGAAAATTCAATCAAAAAAGACAAGGTAGAAAAATGGCTGACTTTCAAATTAGCCCTGCCTATTTAAAGCAGGAATGTCCTGTTACGAGGTTCCCAATGATATTACGCGCGCTTTACAGCTGTAAACTTTTTAAGTTTACGTACGGTGTACCAAACATTTTACGCATTTTATTGAACTTTTACGCACTGCTTTTTACGCAGTTCGTATTGCGTTAGGCGATTCCAGATTTAATGAGGTATGCAATTTTGGTGACTTGGAGCCAAAGGTATTAGAATTTAGCTGATGGTTAGAGTCGAGGATTCTAATTCTGACTGTCAATCGGATTATGAATCGGATTTTCAGTTTATAGTACGAGATTCTGACTCAGATTCAATGGATTCTGATCGGATTTGAGCAGTTCACCGTCGGATTATGATTCTGACACTGTTTGCATGTAGAGTTCGGACTTTAAAGTACAATTATACTAACAGATTCTGACTATGATTCAGATTCTAGCGAGTTCAATCCAAGTCCTTTGAAATTTGGTAACTACCAAACACTAGTTTTCCAATTTTATTAATTAAATCACAACAACGGGCGCGAGCAGTTAGCCCTATACCCCTGCAGAAGGACCCTATCCAATCTAACATATGCTTCAAAATATTTAAATTAAATGTGACATTTCTAGTATTTAATCAGAGTAGAATAAGAAACTTTCTGTAGTTTACATTTTGAGAACACCCTGTAATAATGGAGAAATGAATTTCAGTTTGTTCCTGGCCCTGGCTGAAAGTATGTTTTCTTGGTAGCCACCAGTCATCATCGTATCCAAACAAACTGAAGCGAATGCAACAAATTATATTAAAAAAAACCTGCTCACACAAATTGGCTGCACTTCTATGTAAGCTCTGGTTATTATCTGTCATCTTTTACATGTCATCCAATATGTATTTTAGCTAAACTCCGACTTGTGATTAGCATTGAGCAGACTTACTTTATCAATACGTTTAACAGATTATTCCTTGCAACAAACATGTGTCTAAGGTGTGCATAAACACAGAGACCTGAGAGTACAAATCCAATACCACCAGGGTTGATGCTTTGATAATTTTTGAAAACTAAAATAAAAAAATTCGAATGAGTTTTTTTTCCCCAATTATTCATTTTATAAACCCAGGTCCTTACATTAAAAATTGATGTTTTTATACAGCTCCAAAAATCCCAGAAATACCCAAAACACACGTGCCAATTTTCACAAAAAAAACTTGGTATTTCCATCCCTGTCTAATACCTTCTGTCTATGTAAATCTGTATCAATCATATTATGGGATTCAGTGCGAAAAAAATGCATCATTACTTCCAGGTGCGTATCCAGAAAAAGTCTATGTTGGGAGCCTGTCCTAGAACCCAGCACCTCCTCCCATATACTTCCTATGTTAATTTTTTGATTTGGGGGAGGTGTCGGGCCCGACTGCCCACTGATTACTTCCTATTTCTCATCTATATACCCAAAAACCAATATTTCCCATTTAAAACAATAATTCCACGATGGATTTGCGTTTGTACAAAATTAGTACTGCAAAAGTGTTGCAAAAACTGAAAGTAATGCAAATTTGTTTTTACAATCAATTATTGTGGAACGTTGTAACAAAATATGCAATCAAGAAAATATTCATCTGATTATGAATTATGGTGTGACACAATCGAATGACCACTACTCTGACCGATCACTGCCCTTGCATGTTCCCAATGTTTATCTAATCTAATTTACATATGTTCAGTCACAAGCAATTACATTTCTTATTATCAATTTAGCAAATGTTTTACAATCCATTCATTCATACCTCTTTGAACTAATTTGTATTGAATCTATTTGACATGATAAATACAACTTGTGTTCCAATCCAATCTAATCATGTAGTTTTCTGCAATAACAGTCAAATTCATTGAGAAGACAGATTTTATTAAAAAAATGTTTAAATGAGCTTGTTTATTTTATGATTGACGCATGACTTGTAATTAGTGAACGTCTTCTTTTTATTAGAATAGATTTTGTGACTGAATGTGTACAATATTATTACAAACTGAATACAGAATGAATATATATTTGAATTGCTAAATAGGGTTATTAACTTCGTTCACAATCACTACGATTTGATTTACATACATATGTATATATACAGAATAACCATTATTTATTCACAACTATACCCACGTTTGAAGGAAGGGGGTGCTTGTGCGTGCTTAATAATAAAAAATGTAGAATTCAAAAACATTAGTACACAAATTCATATTTGTGGTAACAATTCGAGTTAAAGTTTACAAAGAAAATCAATGCGTTGTTGTGAATGCAAATCTGCTAAAAACAGGAAAAAAATCAATGCGAGACGCTGACGCTGTAGAGCTGTAGAGATTATAGATCAATGTAACAGCACTACAAGGGTTCCGAGAGATATGAGAGTACATTGAAGAGAGCGAATTTTGAAATATCTGAAAATAGAATTTTGTATTCACCACGTCATTGTCTAGTTCATTAGGTTTTTGACCTATTCTCAATTGTTAATTAGTTGGAATCATTCCTGTTAAGTTGTTTAATAATTTTGTGCAGACAGAGCACACTTGTTTTCTTGTTCAATGCGTACTAATACCATTTAATATATAACAGGATGAATAGGTAAGAAAGAATTGTCTGTCAAAGCAGCAATATTTTTATATATCACTTATATTACACATTATCATTGTACTGTAAACGTAAATTATGAATAAAGATTAAATAAACACAATTTTTATTCGTTTTTGTAGACCTTTGATATCGTGTGACACTTTTGTGTGTCTTCCACCAAACACGGCCAACAATTTCATAATATTCGGAAAGAATTCTGATCGTCCCGATGGAGAAGTGCAGGAAATAATATTCAAACCACGAGAGATTCACGAAGCAGGGGCAAAATTACAATGTACTTACATTGAAATTGACCAGGTTGCTGCTACCAACGCAGTCATCCTCAGTAAGCCAAGTTGGATGTGGGGGGCAGAAATGGGTGCGAACGAGTATGGAGTTGTGATCGGCAACGAGGCCGTGTGGACGAAATTAAATGGAAAAGCAGATTTGCAAGAGCAATTTTTGGGAATGGATCTTCTTCGTCTTGGACTGGAACGGGGGCAGACTGCACTGGAAGCGGTGGAAGTGATCACCAGTCTCCTGAAGAAACATGGACAAGGGGGCTCCTGCTCAGAGTCGTCAATCACGTGGACTTACCACAACAGTTTCCTAATTGCTGACCGGAAAGAAGCCTGGGTATTGGAAACAGTTGGGAAATTGTGGGCGGCGGAAAAAGTCACTGCAGGCTGGCGAAATATTTCCAATCACTTGTCCATCGGCACGAAAATTGATTTTATGAGTCCCGACCTGAAGGAAACTGCTCGCAAGATGAAATGGTGGAATGGGGTCGAGCCATTCCATTTTGGCCGGATTTTCAGTATTGGATACGTGGAGGATTGCGAACGATTCGTGGAGGGCGGGAAATTATTGGCGAAATTGTCGAAATCAAATAAATTCGATCTGAAATCAATGATGGAAATTTTGCGGGATGAACCCAGTGGCATCTGTATGGGCTATGACGAAGCTTTCCCCTCCGTGTCCAGTCAAGTGTCCATTTTAGTACCGGAAGGAAGTGTACGCCCCTCTTGCCATTGGTTTACCGGAACCCCCAATCCGAAGTTTTCCCTTTTCAAGCCTTTCATCTTTATGGATAAGATGACGATTCTATCAGAACGAATTTTGTCTCCAGTATTTCCAGATGACCCGGCAAAGGTCAAACCAAGATTCAAGAAGCAAGTGGATCGCAGGCACATGCTGTACAGTGCACACGAGACGTTCTTCAGGAAATTCGTAAGTCGTAATCCAGAAGTGCTGAAACCTCTGCAAGACATGGAATCTTCTAGTATAAATACTGTTGAGGATTTGTTAAACAGTTGGAATCCAAACGGTCGTGATAATGTGGAGAATTTTTTCCGAATTTTTGATGTTGCTTGTGAACAGGAGTACGAGTTTTACCAAATGAATATAATGAAGCATGTACAATAGTAAAGCTAATTAGATCCACGTACTTATATATACGTGTGTGTAGAGTGCGAGTAGGCCCCTCCTTCTTGAGATTCACTTTTTTGGAGTCATTAGATTCAAACTCAGCGAGCTTTAATTTTGTAGAATTCGTAAACTTGCTTATTGTGCTGTACTGCCAACTGTTGTGTAAATAGTAATTAGTGGTGGGTTTCACCCAGTCGTAGACGTAGAGTTATCTGAAGATGTAACTTGAGTAGACGTTCGAAATTGTATTAGAACAACAATGTAGGTCACTATCACTCCCGTAATCTAGATTGTTAAAAAAACAGTTCCGCAAACATTTGTGTTGTTAGATGTGATAATATAATTTTTTAAATATAAATGTTGTTAATCTTTTTGACTGAATTGTTCCTTTATTATACAGATTAAATAATGCTGTAAACTGGAATGTGCAAATTATTTGTATTTTACATTCTTTTATAGCAGCTGTGGCTCTGTGGTAGTATAATGCTTCCACATGGAACCCGGAAAATGTCGGGTTTTTAGGAGTGTCTGCTAGTCTACTAGGGATGTGCCTGCCTGGCTCGGTGTCAGTACAGGGTACGTCCTTGGGGTAATTGGTAGTTTGACCCAGGGTAAAAAATGAATATGGGTTTAATTACAGTAACTATCATAGCCCAAGAACAACCTCTCGAAAAGATTGTAGGTGCAAAATTCACTGGTGTTCTACTAGAGTTACCACGTGAGTGCAGCACCCGTTGGGTTAGCAAGCGAACTACCTTCTCTAGGCAGAGCATGGGCCTTTACAACCAGGAATAAATAAATATAAAAAAAACTTTCGAGGCTTTTGAATATTTAATTAATACCTCTTACAATAATGGCAGATTGAGGTTAAATTTAAATGAATAGAATGAAGCATAAATTACTTACAGATGTTAATGTGGAGCGGCTCACTGTAAAAAATCCCATTGCTGACATAGTAAGAGGATTATGCATTAAGTAATTCATTAAATGAGATAAATGCTTGTCTCTGATATAATCCAGGGAAGATTTAGTTTCTCCGCTATTCCACACTTGCTGTAAAACTAAAAGCCGCTCTAGTAAATGCTGCCCCTTTATAGAATTCATGAAAAAGCATAAATAACAAAACTTATGATATTTTTTCTATTTTTTTCTTAAAAAATTATTTTACAGCTTCTTGAAGCGAGTGCGCTGCATTTCCCAAGCACACCATTCGGACAACAGTAAGAATAGTCTCGAAAATAAATTCGGAACTGTCCTTTGAAAACAGGCCATGTTCAATGGACACGGTGACCGAGATGAAGCAGAGGAAACTCAAAGACACGGTCATGTAGAAGAAAAGAATGAGTGTAGCAATTCCCACCGCCCCTTCAATATCTTTCCACAACTCCGATAATTTAAAATACGATTGAATCAACCTCTGGATTTCCTTCAGGCAAACATCTTGAGAAGGTGAATGCTTTTCTTGTGGTGAATAAAAATCCGAGTCGCTAATTTCCTCTGTGAACTGCAATTTATTGTTTCTTTTGATGATAGTTGTCGATTTTTCCAGTATTTTCTTCGGATTATTATTTCCCAAGGAATTTCCAGGCGGGGGATTAGCCATCCACTGATTCAAATGAATCCACAGTGGTTTCTGGGGATCGTGTCCCTGTCGACTCTTTTGAATTAGTTGCTTCTCCTCCACTTCTTCATTCGAAAGAATTGACAATTCCGTTGGCAGCATGTGGTCAACATTATTACCAGTGTCTTCCAAAAATCGTGCCATTAGCGTAACAACAATTAGTAGGGCAATGGCTGTGCAATCAATTACATAAGACTCTCCCAACCAATCCACGGACAACGTAATCAGACAATCGAGAAAATCGAAATCCTGCCCTTCTCTCTGGTAAAGTGTTACATCGATGATGTCCATTATGAATTTCCTTGCCACTGAAATCCACGCAAGGAAAAATAGCACCAACTCGTTTTTACTCCATTTGAACGAGGACTGCTTGAATTGCATCACATTTTTAATTTTCCTATAGAAGAAAATTATTTGAGGAAATATAAACCAAGCAACCACTCGCAATGTGATATTCGTTGTCACGTTCATCAATCGAAATACGACGTAAGAGATTTTCGTCACTTCCGATTCAACTGGAGGGATAGTAGACTGGTCGGTGGTGTTATCGAAATCGGTTAGATTTGAATCGGGGGCAGGAAAATTAGGTGACTGGAGTGGGGGACTCAAATCATCTTGCTGGTAATAATTTTGGTTTAGAATAATTTTGCACTGAATATATAATTGGTAGATCGCAATTGCAATGCCGATAAGACTGAAAACACTTTGAAAACTCAGGTACCAAACTCGACGAGTGAAACTTCCAGGTAGAAGGAACGCCGTCAACGTTAATAATTCTGCTATTCGAAATTTATGCATTACTATTCGTTTTTTTAAACAGTCAAAAAAATATGAAAATTTGTTATTACAGATACAATAAGTGTTGCAATTGCTGAAGGAATTATTAGAATAGATTCAAGGCAAACATTTCTAATATTTAAGTAAATAGTAGAGAAAAGTATTGCCATTAGGTAGAGTGAATTATATAATATTTAGAAGGAAATAAAGTGCTTTATTATTGTCATCGATTTATTTGTATTAAGTATGAAAAACTAAGTTTTGGTTGTGTATAATAAAACCATACAAGTTATAACTTATTAGCCAATGCACTTTTACAATGCCATTAAGTCCGTATTGATTTTTCTGACGCCAAAAAGCATTTCTGTTTACGGATAGTTTCGTAAGAACCAGACTAACCGAAAACCGGTTAATTGATATATCTAAAAAACCATTTGGCATAGATTTCGACAATCCTTTGTGCATTACCTATTTTCGAATCATTTAATTGACGGGACTTCAAATTTAATGTAAATATACACAATAAAATTAAAGTTAATTTGTCAATGCGGTAAATTGGAATTTGTAAAGTCATCAACCACAAAAAAAATTCTTTGAATTCGTTTTAAAATAACAATAATAATTTTTTTTAAATGTAACCGCCTATCTCTACAAAGAAACAAAAAATATTATTACTGAGATACGACACAATTTTGAGATCTATCAATGAGACGTTGTACTTGATTAAATAATTGGATTTTAATTACAAGCAATGCTTAGCGATTACGATTCAATTCATACATGTTCCTTAACCTAATCAGATTTTTTTTTAGTCTCATTGTCACTGTTAGTACTCTTAGAATCAATTTATCAAACATCATGACATCATAGAAATCTAGTGGTGGTGCAGCACCAACCCTCCTAGATCTAAAAAAAACATGGAAAGAACATGGAATGGGGCGCTGGGGGGAGCATAGAAAGTTAACATAAGGATAGGGTTGAGCCCTTTAACTAGTTTTTTTGGATACGCCACTGTAGTTCAGGCACACCCACACCATCCTCAAAGACGTACCTTTTGAACATTAATCCCAATGGTAATCCACTGTCTTTAAAAATCTTCTCACTCTCCTCCACAGAAAGGTCGTCACTGTTGACCCACTTCAATTTGCCAATGACGAACATTCCTGATGAGCGTTCCATTTGTTTCTCGATGGACTTATGAATACGATCGAAGACATTTTCAGAAATCATTTCGTCGGTAGTTTTCCTTGAAATCGGGTCAACTCTGATCTTCCGGGGATTTAATTTCTCCAAAATATCGTCAATCAATTCCCATTCCCATTCAAACAGGTCTTCGACATTCACTATGTCCACTGCACCAGCGGGTGGGCTGCCAACAATTTCCACCGGTCCATAAATATCAATTTGCTTTACAGTTTCGGGAAGGAGGTCTGCAAACAATTTGCCATGGGCCACGCAGAGTTCAGTCAGAGATGGGCAGAAACGATACAAGGCAAGGTCTCCACAAGGGGAAGACAATGTTTTCAAGTTTGGAAATGAGGTGGTGGATGGGGACGAACAGATGAACACCGAGTCATCAGGGTTGTCAAAAATGTCTAATACTTCCAAAGATTTTGGCAGCAAAGACAAGTCGACCTGACCCCGAAAATTAAAGAGGGTTACTCTTTTGAGAATCATATTCTGGTGCCAACCGACAGCACCTCCTCGATAAATGAAAAGGATTTCCAATCTGTGGAAATCGGTCAAATCCATTGCTCCGTCGAGTTGATGGTCAAATAAGGACATTATAGATAAATCTTTCACGGACGTCGGCACCGCCATCCGGTCGAAGTGTTCACAAACTAGGTCCAGATTGGTAAGGGCTTTCAGGTGACGGTTCCATCCGGTTATTCGTTCTGCGTAGAAAGTGCAGGTCTCCAATTTGTGACTTTCTGATAAATCCACAGTTACATGTCCTGTGTAATTATAATTCAAGTGAACCAAATTTTTGATCTCGATGAATTCATTGAGAGAAAACCCATTCTGCAGCATTAATCCATCTTTCGTCCAAAATTTTGACGAGGACTGAACTGTCAGCGAGGAAGGAGAAATTTTCTCGTCTAAAATGATGTTTATACACCAATGACCTTGCAAAATGATGGTTTTGGCTGCTCTGAGATTGCTCAGTGCCAATGTCATTTCCATCTGTGGACAGATCAATTCAAAGTGATTCAGGTGCGTGGCGTTCCACTTCCAACTCCAATTCTCTGAATCTCCTTTGGTATTCGTAGTGGAGATGTTTTCCAATTTTATTTCCTCCAGAATATTTGCTCTTGAATCGATGAAAACATCGAAATCATCTCTCCGGAAATCACCGACAAGATTGAACTTTGTGAACCGCCATTCAATGGAATCCCTGGATTCCGTGACGAAGTCTTTCAAGAATTCTTTCAAATCTTTTCCAGCCGGCTCGCCGTTAGAAATACAAATTGTGCTTTTCTTCATCAAAAGCTTTCTAGATGTATTCTCCCATTTCGAACACACTTGGCGACATATTTTCAAATGTTCGAGATCAAGATGCATGAATACTTTTTCCAGGATCTGTATTTGTTTAAAAAATTGTAACATGTTAATTATAAATTTTAAGTTTTATAATTAGTACACTTATAATAAGTAAAATATTACACACAATTAAAAAAAAACATAAGACCATGATAATTACCAGGTCAATTTGTAGAGGGTGTGATGCGGCCATTTTGTCGAATGTAGTCGCGAAGTCAGTATTTTTGCTAACAGCTAGATTGGTGTTTCTTTCCAACCTGGCTTCCAAATAGACGAGTATTTCACCGTTACACGTAGACCGTACTATACTGTAATTAATTAGGACATGAAAAAGTAATTTTGCTGGAAATTTTTACGAAATGGTACGTAGTGAAATTGAAATGAAGTTATTTCTTAAAGGGTTATTATAAATAATAAATTATGACACGATGGCTGACTGGCTGACACAAGTACTCCAACACTTAAATACAAGTATTCCAGGGCGAGTAATATGTTTTAGTATGGTTAGGTTAGTAGTGGCATCATTTAATACACTTCATTAAATAATTCCACTCCTAAGCGAACCTAATAAATTAAAACAAGGTGAAGGTAGATCACGGGACGGAAATAAAAAATTATCGAATTACCTTGTATTTGCAATTTTCTTATAATTTCACGTTCAGTTTTGAGTTTAGTCTTCCGTTTCGACGAGGTTGACAAAATTACAGCCTTGCAGACCGGGGTAATTTTTTGTCTCCATTCATTTGAATTTTGAATGCAAAATTTTCTACTCTTTCTACCTCGCTTTCATGTTTTTATTAAAGCTTCGCGCGTACATCCTCTTCACCTTCTTTAGCATTACGTTTACTAATAATTCTGCATCATAGGTAAAATGGTTATAGACGAGCGGGAGGTATATTATGGGGAGGAGTTCGCAAAGCAGATCCTTGCTTGCTGGTTGCGGGAAATTCAAGCATGGTGCTTAACACTTCGAGTCTAGTGTGCTAAATTGCATTGAATTACATTTTTACTTCACAATAAAACTCATTTTACAAAATCAAAATTAGTGAAACATAGGTTTTAGGTTTGTCTAGAGTGGAGGACTCAATATGCAGATATTTTACAATACAAATTTTGATTTTTAATTGATAGTAATTGTAATCTTGTATCTCTTCTATATAATCCACCTAGGCTTGCTATACCTACGAGCTAACGTGGAAAATCACTTTAGATTTCCCGCAATTTTCTGTCTTACGGTAACCTCCCCGTAACGAGATCGTCTATATCTCGTGGTTCCAAAAGGCAATTAACATATAGGAAGATAGGGAGGGTGGAGCTATTTTAATGTCCGTAAGAGAGGTGTAATTGCCTTGTTAGACCCAACTATAGGCCAATATTCAACCCCTCTTCAACTTCGGAGATATAAGTATAGTATAACTTGTATAATGTAGGGAAGGGCATGGTAGTCTGAGCTACGTTAACATGGGTAAGATAGGCGAACCCAAGCTCACCCCAAATACATGTGTACCTCTTGTGCAGTAGCGTATCCAGCCTGTGGGCACGACCTCCCTCCCCCAATCAAAAAAAGGCATTGAAGAAAATAGTGAAACTTCACACATATTATTTGCTAAATAATTTCACTATATATTTCAATTCCCTTTTTCTGATTGCGAATTTAGCATTCCATGGACCAATGGTGTATAATCTGTAAAAGGTATTCAGCCCTACCCCTTTCAATGTTAATTTAGTCATCCTACCCTATGCCTTCTATGCATAGAGCTATAGTAATATAAGGTATATTACTAGATAAATAATAGGCCTTCTACGTTAATTTTTAGGGGTGTCTGGGGATACGTCACCTCTGGCCTTTAGTTTTGTATGTATGCGCGTGTTAAATGTTTACAGAATATCAAAAATATTTTTACTAAGAGAATTACATACAGGGCCAATGAGGTATAGGTTTTTAGTCTGAAATTAAAGAGCTTGGTCAATTTAAACCAGTGGTTGCAACGTAGCCGTTTAAAACCTAACCAATCCATGTTATACATACTTTGCAGTTTGCACCATTTGGTATCTCTTGTTTTCATAACATGGATAGGTTAGGTCGCCAGGTTTTAGTACGACTACAATGCGTCCTGTGGAATTTAATTCTGCAATGAACATTTGCTGTACAGTGTAAGCGTAGTATGAGATGAAGAATGCACAATGCAATATCCTACTTTATTTATTGCCTTTCAGCACTCAATGGTTTGACACTATTAAAGTCCTTACTATTTATAACTTCATCATTGTATTTTTTTGGGTATAGCTGAGCTGAAGTATCAATTAAAATTGTAAAAAACTTGAAAGCGAATTTTGAGCAGCCATTTAGCACATGTGTACAGCATTTTGCTTAAGTAATAATAATTCATCAAATTTAGTTAATGCTTGTCTCTGACGCAGTCAATGTAAGATTAAGTTTCCCGCTACATTATTCGACACCGCTATGAACTAGTGGATAAATTGCCAAGATTTTAGCAGAAAGCAATTATGTTACGGTTTATTAACGCTACTACCACTCTGTGAAACGATACGCGTTGTTTAACGTGCTGACGGCTTTTAATGTCACATTGATTTACAGTGTTATTTTTATCTTTTATTTAATAATTAAATTAAATTTCATGGTTATGATTGCAACATTTACAGTGAACTTACCAAATCCTGATTAGATTTCATATTTTTGTTGCATGCCCGTGCCTTAACCGACTCAAATATTGAATCGTAATATATTTATATTTAGATGTGTTCGTGTGACGAGTGTCTGCATTAATGTGTACTTATTGTATGATTATCTCTCTTTCCGTATCGCCTTAAATTCAATGCAATGCAAATATGATAATGAACATTTAATTAATAGTTCACAATGCTACATTTACATTACACTATTGTGGTGTGTCAGTGGGCTGGTCACATACATAGACCAGCCCCCACTATACTTAGCTATGGCACATATTCATAGAAACACTCTTTAAGGGATACCAACAAAAATTTAAGGACAACTGAACTGAAAAATTAAACAAAGGTGCTCCAGATCATTGAGTACAAAATGTATATTTCAGTTTTCGAAACTGTAGCCCACAGCTTTTACACACGCTTGAAGTCTTCCGCGTCCTCGTTCCATGAAAGTTCATAGGGATTCCATGGGAAACAGGTCCCATTCTCTCGCGATAATAGTGAATTTCAAAGATTGAAAAGCAGTCTGACGTATTCAGCACACTCTCCTCTCCAGTTCTGACCACATGGGATAGTTGAGCGGATTCAAATCCGGTGACCCCGACTGCCATTCACTCTTTCCATGAAAGTCACGGAAATTCACTTTTAGCCAACTTTGAACGATTTTTACCCCATGTGACAGGGAAGAGTCTTACTGGAAGGTTCAAGCTTCCCCATCGAATGGGATTGATCCAAGCGTCTTAACAATGGGTTCTAACACATCATCCATGTAGTTTTTCGCTCAAACTTCTACCCCTTGCCCTATCGGTCTTTCCCACCCAGTTTATCTTTAACCACATCATGCAGGAGACAGGATTGTGAGCCCTTAATTATTTTAGGCTCTTAATAGAATCTCTGACTACTTCCGAGCATATACTTATCCTTTTGATTGTTAAATTCTACTTCAATTGTAAAAAAATTCTCATTGGTGAAAAGTGTTTTCTTCACACTTTCTCCCGCGTACCCACGTACCATCCCCAGACTACGAATCGGCCTATTTTCTACATTACGTTGACGAAGGAAGTGGCTAGTGCCTCGTCTGAAAGCCCTCATATGTAGGTCCCCTAACCATAATGTGGTTCACGTTCACAGTGACACGTTCATCTGGTAGGTCACGTTCTTCGCTGTACATCGAGGATTTATTTGAATTCGCAGTCTGACTGCTTTGCGCATGGCTGGAGTCCATTTTGTGTGGGGCCGCCCTGATCCTTTACTGTAATTTGAGTTCGGGTCTTGTGGTACCTTTGAACCTCAGCATCAACCGTTGGGCGTTTCACACCAGCATTGCTGAGGGCTTAGAAATTTTCGTTAGGCTTCCTAACGGAGTTATTTGTTCGTAATTTCAAGGGGAACAAATGTAGAAATAATATAGCGATGTTTTTCAAAATTTGCGGCCTCTGTATTCAACGCAAAAGGT
>JABASC010002340.1:0-18070 GCA_019776185.1 Plutomurus gul | reverse complement strand
CCCACGATGGGGGATGGAGTCGGTATTATTACTGATGGTGAAATGCGTGGAATTAAATAATTTAATGCAGTGATAATGTAGATTATTAAAACTCTGTGTTTTAGATTTAACATTTTGAAAGACAGTCTTTGCTTTAACTATGTACTTCGTCAACAACTCAAACATTATTAACCACAAAGGATTTTCTCCACCATCATTTGGAACACACTGTGCGTGTACACTTACACACGTACAATATTATGGATTGATAAAATTAAGTCGACATGTTGTTATTATGTCAATGTATACGCAAAGTATGCATACCATAAATTATACTGACAATGAGACAACATGTTATTGCCCTTTTCTCACAAGTTTCTTAGAAATTAATCTGCAAACTGATTATTTAGGAATTCTTTACACATTTGTGTGCGTGTATGTAGTGAAATTATAAAGTCTTAATACATATAAAAATTCTCCTCTGTTCTGAGATAGCATGTCACAAACCAGTATTTACTAGCATGAGTTATCTTCGTATTCACAGATAGAAATTCTCCATTGACTTTCAGACAAGTCTGACAAGTAGGAAACATGATTTCCTGAACAGTGGCGATAAGCCGAATTATATTTTGATTGAGTTGTTCGTAGTATGGACTTAATTTTAAAGGGAGTAGAGAAATTAGTTTTGTATTATGGCTGTGCATCCATGGGGAAAGCGTGCCGTTGTAAAAGAAACAGAATTAGCGTGCATTTGATAGTCTTCAATCAGCATTCGCATTTCTTAGAAGGCAGCTACATAGTTTGTGCTCAAATAAAACAATATTGTGGATTGATTGAGTAGTGAAAAGTTTGGAACATGATTTGGGAGGAATTATTGCTTTAGAGCGAAACAGCCAACAGCCTACTCACCCATCTAAATTATGCATAATACTTTTGATATTACTCGAAATGTTCCTGTCTTCTTTTGTCGTCTCGTGCAGCAACTCATCATGTAGCAACAAATTTTGTTTGATCTAAATATTTATTATTGAAAATTGAAGCTGCAAAATATTTGCAAGTAAAGTTTGAACAAATTGAGGAGTTCTTATTACGACGTTTTCTATTTAGCGTGCAATAAATAATCCAAGTTAATCCCAATATGGAAACCTTTGCACACAACTTTGATTGTCTTCAGATTTTTGATTTGTGCTACATTAACGGTCATATTGTACTCACCATTTTAATTGTTGCTGGAGTTGTGTGTATACAATATTTGTGTAAATTGATTATTTCTACATATTTCTTCTTTACCTTTTGCAGCTTCTTTGATACGTGATGTTACTACACATGCGATATTTGTAAGTAGTGACATTTTCATAATTTAGTATGAAAAGAAAAGGATTGTGATCAAAATTGAATTATTCACTATTAAAACTAGATTTTTTTCTTCAAAACTTTGCAACTTACAGGAAAGAAAATTATGTGGTATGTGAACATGTTTCAGTACTTTTAACATGTAAGGATAGTGTTCAGTACACATAAACAATGTCCAAATAATCACACTGTCAGTTTTCGTAAAAGCTTGAATAAATGTAAATGTATATAGGTATTTATTCTTTGCACAAATTCTTGAAAGAAATTGCATATAATATATTTTGGAAGAAATGATGAACATTGGAAAAAGCTTCATAAATGTACGTTTCGTTAGAAACAATAAAACATCTTTCATTCAATCTCCAAGCGTAAAAATTCATCAATACATTTTCATGTCGTTCTCATTTTATATTTTTTAGTTACACGAACATTTATTCTGCGTGCGTACATACATGCTTACAACACCAAACTCCCATCAAATATTCATAGGTGTCATTCTCTCATTATGAAAAGCGGACGTAGTATTACGCGTGCCCCGAGCGTTATGCGTACTGGTGGTAGGAAACCTGACCACCTGATATCGGATTTAAGAAAGGCTATAGAGGCTGCCAGAGCTTTGCAGCGCCTACCGAAAACCACTGTACCCTATCAATACACTATTTGCATAAAGCCTTTTATTGAAGATGACACATTCGAAGGATCGGTTAGCATCACCATTTCTGTAAGTCAAAAAATTAAGATGCGCTCTTCATATTTGCCCACTCACAATTGTCAAATATTCATGCTACTATAGATCATGACCAACGCAAAGCAATTGGTGCTACATTCCTTGGACTTGGTAATAACAAAGGTGATGTGGGAAGAAGACGTCACCGAAAATCGTCAAGAGCCTGTCGAAGTTCAATTAGATAGAGACAAGGGTATCTTAAAGTTGATATTTGATCCTTTTCTGATTCCGTCTAAAGGATCTCTACGAATAAACTTCAAGGGTCGCATTTCTGAAAAGAAATTGAATGGAATGTACCGCTGCAAGACGAATGCAGCCAACGCGACCGAAGGAGGTGGTGAAAACTACAGTTTGGTGACGTACTTTGATCCCGCCGACGCCAGAAGACTATTCCCTTGCTTTGATGAACCGGAAATCAAGGCTACCTTTGACATTTTTTTGATCATCCAAAAAAATAAGACTGCTCTGTCTAATATGGTCTCTTTAATATTTTATAACATATGTATACATATACACATTTATCTAAAAATGTCTTAGTGTTCATAAATTGAATGAGTATACATTTATTTGTGTGACGTTAGGCCGAAAAGGTTAGCTATCCACACAAGAAAAATCCAGACCTTAAAATTGTGGAATTTAAAAGAAGTCCGCTGATGTCCACATTTCTAACTGGCTTTGTGGTAGGAGATTTTGATTATATCGAAGGAATTTCAAAGGATGATGTAGTGTGTCGGGTATACACTCCTCCGGGGTTGAAGGAAGAAGGACAGTTTGCACTTGATCTAACTCTAAAAATGCTTCCTTACTTTAAAAGTTACTTTAATGTTGCTTATCCGCTGAGTAAATTGGACCTGGTGGCCGTTTCGGAATTACCTACAAGTAAAACATACAAAGAATAACGTACTCAATATATCGCAATGATATAAAAAGTGGAAAAAGTTAAAAATTTGTATTTTTTAAACCTTCATTAAGATGTGCAGGACAATTGGGGTATGTTAATGATGCGTGAGTTGGATCTTCTGGTGAATTCAGGCACAGCAGCAACCGATAAACAAAAAATGGCCCTTGTAATTGCTGAAGGAATTTCTTCGCTATGGTTTGGTAGCCTGGTGAGAGCATGTCATATCATATAAAAATTAAATTGGAAAATTTGGAATAACTTTAATTTTTAATTTTCGATTTCCATTTAGACAACTCACGCATGGTGGAATGATGGTAAAATTAATGAAAAATTCTAGAATAAATCAAATATAATTTCTTATGGAATTTAGTACCTGTAATAATTACACAAAAATGCATTGATTTTAGTCTTTCTAACTGAGGGTTTTTCCACATTTGCCAAGTACATCGGCGTGGATTACATTTTCCCCGAGTTTGATATTTGGAGTCAGTTCGTGGGCGATATACACCTGAAATCGATGAGGCTGGACTCTTTGAAATTAAGTCATCCGATGCACATGGAAGTAGGCAACCCCCAAGATCTGGAATCAATTTTTGATGATATTGAATTCAAAAAAGGAGCTTCATTAATCCGAATGCTGCACCGTTACATGGGAGACGAGGATTTCCGCAAAGGAGTAAGAAAATACTTGCTAAAATTTCAATATGCCAGCGCGACCGCCGAAGACTTTTGGCGAGCATTGGAGGAAGCAAGCGGAAAGCCTATCATGTCCTTGATGAGCTCATGGACAAAGCAAATGGGATTTCCACTAATTAAGGTGGCATCAAAACAGGAAGGAAAGAATCGCGTCTTAAAGTTTACTCAGGAAAGATTCGTTGGAGATATTGTCGCCTCAAAAGGAAGTAAGATGGACAAGAAAGACTTGTGGATGATTCCAATAACCATTTCCACAGCACACAGACCGAATAAAGTTGTTAAAGAATTATTGATGGATGGTAAATCGTTGACAATAACACTTGTAGATGTGGAAAAGCTATGGATTAAAGTAAATAAACTGTAAAAGAAAATTTATGTGAAAATGTGGAAAAATAATTGCAAAGGTGACTTTTTTTGCCCAAAAAACGAATTTGTAAGTTTGCAATTTCAACTGTTTCAGTTAAATCCAGGAGTTGTTGGTTATTATCGCGTTCGCTATCCTCAAGATATGTTAGCTCAATTTATCCCGGCCATTCGAGCGAAAACGATATCGCCCTTAGACCGACTTGGACTTCTGGATGATGTTTTTGCGTTAGTCCAGTCAGGTCACGCACTCACAGTTGAGGTGAGATCACCTTCTTCCACTAGCAATTAATGAATTAGTGACAGAGAAGCAATTGAATTACTTCACTTTAAATTGAATAGGCCCTTAGTTTAGCTGAAGCATTTTGTGAAGAGGATGAGTATGTTGTGTGGGTCGTCATGGGCCAAATGTTTGACAAATTGCTCACTGTCTTTGGTAATGTGGACTACTTGGGGAGTCTAAAGACATTTGGGAAGTATATTTACACCTACATCTATGAAAAATTGGGATGGGAGGCAAAGCCAAGTGAAGGTGATTAATAATTTTTTGTTTTATTGTTGAAATAATCTTAAAGTTGTAAAGTCTAATGGATCCTGTCTGAATTTATAAGGTCACACGCAGATAATGATGCGTTCACTAGTCTTGAGATCAATGATGAAATTTGACGATGAAAAGGTTATAAAAAGGGCATTGGATATGTTTGACCGGAAAATAAAAAGGGGAGTCGATATTCCCGTGGATTTATGCTACGTGGCTTATAGTGCGGCTGTTCTGAAGGCGGCAGATGAAACAATGAAATTAATGTCAAAGGTTGGTTACTTGAAATTCTCTCTGTTCTGCAAATTAAAAAATACTGTAGTGTACATGGTGAGAATTTACTTGTATCGTTTGCGTTTCTTTAGATGCACAGGGAATCGGAAAGCCAAGAAGAGAAAGATCGGCTTGCGAACGCCATGGGTTCGGTCAATAACTCGAAGCACGCCAAATTTGTCTTAGACTTTGCAATGACAGATGATGTACGCAGACGAGACTCTGTTACATTGATAAATGCCATTGCAAGAAATAAAATTGGCCGCGAAATTGCTTGGAGTTATTTTAAGGACAATTTTGGTTCAATCAAGTCTCGATTCGTAAGAAAATATAAGCCTACCTAAATACTACAACTGTACAGAATAACAAGCGCAGTTTTTTCTACAAACAATTTGTCGTGTTTTCTTTTCCAGACTACAGTTTATCTCATTAAATTGATAAGGGGAATCGGAGAGGGGTTTGCCTCTTGAAGAAAAAGCTAGTGAATTTTCAGAATTCTTTCGGATGAATCCATTGCCTGGATGCGATCGCGCTTGCGCCCAAACGGTGGAATGGATTCGTATAAACGACGCCTGGTTGAAGAGAGAAATGGTGAATACCATGATGAAGGACTTTTTGGAATCATTCTAGAAACTGCTTAATAGCTGAAAAATCATGACGAATGCCCTATGATCACTTTTTAGTACAAATAAAAGATTTTTATATAGAACCGGAATCTGTTTAAGCTTTAGCTCATGAAACAACACTTTATTCAGTCTCGTTTAGCCTTCGACACAACATCATTAACAAGATCCTGTTTTTATTTTACAAAATATTCATGTAATTATCAACTATCACTAGCTAAAATTAGTAGCGGTTCTTAAAACATTAAAATGAGTACAATTTCCTCCTACTACATTGGATATTTCGTAGAGAACACTAAAAATTGATTGCCAACAATAATCATTGAGCTTTTATACTATACTAAATTGCCTTTCCCACAGTAGTAATAGTACAAAATACGAAAACAATTCTATTTTCCCTATAAAAGCACACTCGTGCATCGCTAAGAAGATGAAAAGTCATCATATTTCTCTCACATCATCATCGCTTTTAGCAAAACATTCGTTTTAACAATGTTATCTAAAATAGATTCATATTGTACCTAGAATTATATCAGTTTAAGTAGATTTACGAAAAATGTTTACCAATATTTTGTCATTGCGAATTCTCGTTAAACGTCTTTAGTATATAGTTTATGTATATAGGTATGTTTGTGTATGTAAACTAGCACAAAATAACTACAATTACTGGCTACGTGTATTCTTGTCAAAGATTAGAATTTCCCACGAACGGATAATATGTAGATATTTTTTGTACCTCTATCTATAGGACTACATGATAGGAAGCTCCACTTTAATATGGATAAAATAATAATAATATTATTTGTGTCAGTGTACTGCTTACTGCTATTGTACAATAGGAATCAGCTTTTACTCCACGTGGAGAATAGTAAAAGACCAAAAAAGAACAGAATGTATTGAGTATTTTCAGATAGTTAGTAGAAATTAGTCTGTGTGCGCGAGGCTTTCATCACTGTCCACGTTGTCTTCTTCGTAGCCATTGTGAATCTTCATGGCGTCTCCGTTCGTGCCGGAATGTTCAAAGTTCACGAAAAATGGACCAACGATTGGCAATCGAGTGAGCACTTTATGTGGCTCCTTGTCACCCGTTATTAGGGTGTAGACTTTGGTGGTAGCAAGGTAGGCCAGAAGACCACAAGACACGAATGTGAGAGTGAAGAATCCAACAATGAGAAGTACTCCACCGAGAAAGACCGATGCGATTGTCAGTAGAGTTCCTACATAAATGAAGAATATAATTTTTAATTGTTACATATTCATGGCATGGTTGTGATTGAACTTAAGATTGCAATAAAACAACTTATTATATTGATTCAATGCTTGTAAAATAAATTAACTCCAAATGTTTGGATTTAGTATTTATTTTGCATGAGATTCATAGTCTGAATTTAGCATTCTGAAGTTTATGTGAAAGAATACAAAATCTTTCATGTGTGTCATCATTATAATTGTTTGTATGTATTAATTAGGTGAACTGGAAACCTGCAGTAATTTCTGTCCACGTGCATGACGAAGCATTGTATTCGGTCAGACCTCTATCGATTAGTATTATATGGATTATTCCGGTTTAACGTTTCTGTGATGCATACTGCAGTAACTTGTCAGTATTTCCCTTGGGAAAAGCATTCATGTGTGAAAATGTGTGCATAACACACAAGCTATTGTGATATTTTAGCGATATGATGGAAGAATTGATGGAATAAAAATGTAACTCGCAATCAGAGAAGGGAACATATTTACTGTAATATTGAGAAATTGAGATATGGAATTGAACAGTAAACGGAGAAAAGATAATTTACTTGTAAAAATTAATGAAATTTTTGTGCTGTAAGTATTTTGTTTGAAAATTACAAACTTGCCAACTTGATTCGTACTAATGTACACAGCTCTCACAATATCTATTTATTTATTTATTTATAGCTAAATTTTTTCTAGATCCGCCCCTGACTGAAAACTGCGTACATTTTTAACTAAATGTATTGTGCAATTACAATGCAAGCAAAACCAGTTATTGCATATTATATTTTCCTTGATTAAATCTACGTACTGTTTCAATATTATCCGTCTTAACAGTCTTAAAATGTTTACTTCGGTCCCCAATAAAAAATTGTCCTCTAATAACCTCAGCTCTAGAATTATTTGCTAATATATTTGCAAATTCATAACACGTATCTACTTTTATTTTCCTTGTTTGCAGCATCTACAATTCACCTCGTTGTAATTATATAACCATGAGTTGTATGTATTTTTTATTGTTCAAAGAACCATTTGCGCGTGGACATCATTACGTGAGCAACTATTAATTTAATCAACGCTGCAAAACTTTGTTTTCTCTAGAGAAGAAACTCGGCTTTTCAATATGTATTGTAGTTTGTACAAACGTTCAATGTGGACGAGGTTTTCTGAAGGTAACAATAAAAGCTTTGTTTATATCTTGGTTTGCTTACCTTCGACGAATAGGAAGCCAATGAATGTGATGAGGAGTGTGGCGAAAGCAAATGACAGAAAGACCACAACAGGAATGGCACAAGCCTATTAACACAACGATTTAAAAATTTAAATTGCAAGTGAAATTAACGTTGAAATTTGAAATACACGATTAATGGAATTGAAAGGCGGGTTCTTACAAGGCCCAGTGCCAATAGTGTTAGAGCTGTCAAAGGATTTTCAGCGGCATAATTTTTCCCTGATTCCAGTACCCAGTTGAGAGCCGGTGGAAATTTAAGAGTAGACATTCGCCGTCCTGTAATATTAAAGAAAATGAGAAAATCTGTTTTGTGTAAAAATATCAAATATTTGGTACCTATGTATAATAATGCATATGACCATGACTGTCTAATCTGCAATATTTTCTTGCATACGGCTTGATTTAAATTCTTATACTTATAAACTATCTCGTATACTTCGGTGAACCACTAAAATTCATTTCTTACATGCAGTGAGTTGAAGGCTATAAGATAACCAATGGAAGTTGGAATCATAAAATAAGAAAAAGGAATGCACACGATTGTGGTAGCACAATAAATGTGTAGGATATGTGGAAGGAACATTACACACTGAATTCACTCCATAATTTTTTTGTAAATTGCAGTTCTGCAACAGACTGTTAGCCAAGCATAAGTACTACTTACATCTTGCATTGCATGGCTACAATGCACTACAACCTATGCAAACAACGAACAACAAAGCAAAATGAACTCTTCCCCACCACCACAAACGCCAGCAGACTAATATTTCTTTACATATAAGTCTGGAACAGATAATTGTTGACTATCTTTGTTCACGTTCCTATATTAAACTACAGAAACAATATACATACGTATGTAAGTAGAATAATTAGTGCATATTGATAGTTTGACAGAAATTGCCTCTGATTAGTTCAATCGCATCAATATCGAACAGACGGAAACACTCATTTGGTCGATTTCCTTGAGATGACGTTTTCATCTGTAATCTTTAACATTGCCATGGACCTTGCCCAGCGACTGTCATATTTGACATGCATTTATAATATGCACAAAGTGCTGTGCTGGTATGTCAATTTATTCCCTTGGCCTAGACCTTTCCTTCGCCACAATACTAAAATAATGTCCACAATATTTAACGATTTAAATTTTGTCGAAATAACATTAAAAATCAAACACACTGATAATTAGTGGTAATCCTGCTTCCTAATGTCTTCATAATCCGCAGGCGCACTAAAGACAAGACAAAGTTCGGTATTGAAGCAAGGTTAATGGAAAAATACAAGTTTTAATAAGCTGATGCTTGCTACTTAACTATGCCAAGATTACTTTAAGGAAAATGTAGGAGATAAAGGAGTTTACGAATAATACTCAAAGAATATGCATCCATTGAATTCGTATAGGTATTTAATGTGACACGCTATTCTACAATAAAATTCAATGATACGTGTGTATGTATATGTTAACCACAGCAGAAGTGCTTTGCTTTTGATGACTGTACCATTTTTTCAATTTTTTGTCGGTCTGTTTGGATACAAATGTAATTATTAGGGGAATTGTGTTGTACACTACCTTTGTACATTGCAATGATGACTGAAATGAAGAAACCGCTATCAACTCTGAACTTTCGACCCAAATAAAATTTTATGTGAAGGAAAGTGCTTACTTTTGTGCACATGTACAATCACATACTTGTAAATCGGAAAACACATTGACATTATATGACTTATACATAATATTTCGACCTGCCTAACTTTTAATGTAAATGTTATATTGAGATTAAAATCGATCTTTTCCAACTCCAATCGATCTCGAACTCATTGTTAGTTGATATAACAGTAACTTCGCACCTATAACTAGTTTATTGCTGCTTTAAAATTTAATTATGAATCACTGTCGGTAGTAATTGGTATTACTTTATCACAATTTTAAAGGTTTAATGTAATTCACTAAGATTTCGAATACCTATTAAACAAAAGTTAGTTTTGAATGTTATATAGGCATACATTCACTTGCAGTGAGCTTATTTATGGTTACATAAACTATACATGTTGCAGTAAAGTACTTAAACTTCATGTGATATTCAAGAACAAAGCTTGTCTATATTTTGAACAACAGTACGATCAATCTTACCGAATTGCTGAAATCGATCCCGAACTTGTTGTTCAAAATGTCCAGTCTCCCAACCCAGCTCTCTCAAAGAGTTGACACTGGAGCCTACAACATCAAATAAACTTCTTGAACGTTTTGGACACATTTTGTAAACTTTAACTTTTAACTTCTGGACTTTCCGTGGTAGTAGTAGTTTTTAGTAAAAACAAATCTCTGCAAGATTTGACAATTCTCACTGTGCGCAGCGTCACAAGAACATGTAGATAAGATTTATCAGTTTGACAGCACGCTCGGTCAACAGTGTATCAGTCAGTAGCGAACTTACTAAATATTAAAACATGGGTCTGCGTCTAAAGCGAAGAAGATGAAATTCTTCTTGCTTTAAGAGTTAAGTACACACTTTATTGCCTATCCTACAGGGAAAAGAATTAAAAGTTCTCCGCTCAACTCAAACAGTGCATTTGCTGGCCGAATCAGATGTTGCCATTCACTTCGAATGCGAGCTCTATATGGTGAACCACTTTGTGGGAAAATGCTGTGCATTGGCAATATTACGTAAGATATAATGGGGAAAAGGAATATAATATACACACTAGTGAAGACCGTGCTCTCTTCAAGGAAATCAACTTTTTCAATTCACTTGCTTTTTACCTTAAGCTCTCATCTCTATGCTTCTGCCTACCTGTTGAAAGTACTATTGCCTCTGAGAACAACTCACATACTCACTCACATAGGCAGAGATAACTTAAGCAAGCTTGCCCTCATGGCATCTTTGTTGGTTATATAGCTTGAGGTAATATTGTAAAAAAGTCGTTGTCTCGTCCACCATTTCTGAAGATTAAAAGCTCTAAGGTCTGCTACTATGGTTCAACAATCAATTCATACACAACACAACAAGAGCTCTCCGACTGAACTTTGGACCAGCTCATGGACCTCTCTCTCAATGGCACTTGAATAATGCGAACGAACGTGAACACCACTTCCTACTTACTCTTTAGTAAACGTAATGCTAGGCTTCCCTTTTTTATGAGTAATGTAAAGTGTTCATTAAACCTTAAGGGATGTTATTGAATGACGTGACTCATCGTATCCTTTCCCTGCACACGCCATTTTCATTGGAATGTCCATTACATAAAAACATAAATATAATGTATGGATCCACATGAAGTATGTAAACTTTTTATCGACCCAACCCTTCTCAGTACAGCACAATAATGTAATGTTAGTTAGCCCCTTTCAGATGCATATCTGTGTAGCATTTTTATTTAAAGAAGTAGAAGGGAGAACAAAGATTCCACCTGCATTTATTTAGAAAGAATAGATACTCACAATCAGTGTGAGATGTGCTAGTGCATTATCGTGACAAAAGCTATTTATTGTGATAATGAGATGACTGTGAAATGGATATTGAGGGTCCACGTTATTTCCACAAATTTTCTTTGCGTGCAGTGTATTGCCATTTGAATAATTTCTTTAAATTGAATTGAGAATGGGACCAGTTATCGTAGATGAGCTGAATGCAATTTTGAATTCTCACGATACTGTGCTGTATGTGTTAATTGTCATCATTGAATATATTACTTTATGATTGTAGCCGGCCTTGTAATTTATTCTGTCTCACATAGTGCGCACAAAATTCGAAATGCAATGCTCTGTAAGTTGTCCGCTAAATTAGTTTGTCCTGTTCTCTTTAACTACTATAATCATGTGAAACAGGCCGGAATTGGGAACTTGTTAATTCTGTAATTTTTACTGAAATAACAATGTACGAATAATAGACAGAAGTAATAATGTTTAAATTACCTGTCAATGGCTCCCGGTCAGATCCATGGTCCATCTTGCACATGCGATGGGAATAAATAGGTTGACTAAAATAGACTACCGGCACGGTTAGAAAACAAGAGCGTAAGTTAAATGGGACTAACAGCGTTCTACTTTCAATTATTTAAAAATATAATGTGTAATCGTGTTCAGAAATGTAGTTAGAATTGAAACATGGACGATGGTGCAAGGTGGATGCAATGTGTGAAATGTTAATGACGAGAACCAGAGAACTGAATGGACGACAGGCTGAAAGAAAATGTTGGAAAACGACTTATTGCCTTAACATGCCTGTATACAATCAAAGAGGAAAACCAAGGTTTAAAGGTGAAGGAACTACGAGTTGGATTAAAGTTGCGAATAGGACATCGCATATTCTGTTTTCAACTGCAATGGTGAATACTGAAGATCAGAAACACAGGGTGAACAGTTGTCCGTCAAGTACGAATTAAGAAAACGCTTCCAGTATATTTGGTCATCCTGTGTATACCTTACACGCTTACACCTGTCTGCGTACAGGTACAAATGAATACCAATGTGTGCACCCACATATGTATGTATACTTATGTATAGTAAAAACTTGAACACAGAATGATGAGCAAATTCCTAATCCTGACTATCACATGATGTACTTACATACATGTATGTACTGGTGCAGTGAAACACGGGTATATAATACAGAATTTTCATATCTCATTCACTGTGATATAAAAGCATTGCGCTATCAGCGTTCAAAGTACGAGGCACTCAAAGAGTCTGAACTAGGGGTCATAAATCCCACTTAAAAAAATTTATTGTGTGAGAGTAAAATCCTCAATTGGGTTCTAAAGCGTTTCTTTCAACTTATTTCACGAGTACCCGGGGGGGGGGCGAAGTTTTGAATACGAGAAAGATTGTTGATTGGGAAGGAGGAGAGGTTTGCAAAATCACACTGCATTTTTGATGCCCCGATAATTCTACTTATAAAATCTTCGCTTTACCTATATTAACTATGCCTATTCCATTTCTTCATTGGAAATTTTATTGGATTACCACTCGACAACTATTTCTGCCATTTGCCCGTGTGTCCCACCTAGACCCCTTGTTCAGATGTTCTGATTTCCCCATTTCCTCGGACTTTATGCTCTCGCTCATGTAACTTGAAAAGTTTTGAGTCTGATAGTACATATCATGTTCAATATCAACATGTTATATGATTTTGTCAAGTGTTAGTGTGTAGTGTGTAGATACAGTTAAATTTATTTATGGTTTGATGTTTACTTAAATCCAATGAATTCATTAGCTTTCTATGTTATGTCCAATAATGCATGAGCTGAAAGGCCATTTTCTGTGCTAAGGAAAATGTATTCCAAATTCATACACTACAAATGCTGCTGCTGAAAATAGTGGACTTTGAATTACCGATAACTTTTAATACTGATACAAATGACATTTAGAATCCCTGTAGTATTGGATCAGCTTATTTTCACTCCACATCTTGTTCAAAATGTTTGTACAACTCTTTTAAAAATACAGTTTTCTCATTTTGCTTCACACCGACTAAACTATTTTGTATTCGAGTTTATTGGTACGTAAAACAGGGAGCAGATTACATGCTAATGACTAATTCCAAAACGTGCATCAGAAATTGTTGGGTACCAGAATAGGCCTACTTACCTACAGCAATGTTAAATGCAAAGTTAGTATTCACAAGTGGTCGCAATTAAAATGATAAGTCGTATTAAATAGTACTGAGATTTTGCTGACATTTATGTCATGCTTTAAGTATACTTTTCAAGTACACACTGTACACAGTATTCATGTGTGCTCCTTATTTCTTGGTCTGACATAATATATATCAGATCAAGAATATATACATACATATATCGACTATAATTATTTAGATAGTCGATAAGTTATGTATATTTTTAAGAGTCTCAGATCGAAAGTGTCGACATCAGCTACCAAAAATTATCTTCTACACTGATTGTGAGTTTACACAATTGTCAATATGTGGGAATTCATATTAGAGTTGGATCCTGGATGGTGTATCTATTTATTCCAGTAGTCCAATTTTTTGCCATCAAAGGGTTCTCCGACAATATTCATATACTATAAAATCATAAATTGTATTTCTCCTTATATCATACGAATTTAATATGTACCTACTTTAATATTTATATTTGTACTAAATCCTGGTCAAAAAATGACATGACATGGATATAACAGGAACATCTGCATTCGCATAGTTCTATAGAACTGAAAGGAAACGGAGTGAAAAGCAAAGTTCAAGGACTGAACGTTAATAGAATGATCAACAAGACATATAAGACATTGATAGAACACATGCAACGATACCACGTTTGTTGAGGGAGAAAATCAAAAGATCGAGACTAGGACTAAAAATAATACTTGTTAATACATAATGTTGAAGTTATTTTGAATATGTTTTAACTTAAGAATCTTTACATAACAAACTATTCTTGTCCTACATTACCTAAATGCAATGGCAAATTCGCTAAATCGATATTCTCTATGTACTTATTACATAAACGTATGCAAGAAAATTACGCAATTGTTTTACAGATACTAAATGGATATGTAATTTATTGTGCACTATACCTTTCAGTTTACTTCTGTTCCAAATATTTGACAGGCTTTCTACAATATTTTCGAATAAAACCTCCAAGTTTTCCCTTGTTTTCGTTATAAAACTATGAACTGTTTTTGTGTCTAATTGTAAGTCAACGTCCATTATTTAAAATTTGAAAGTTAAGATGCGCTACGAGGCCAATATTTCAATGGAATCACTTTTACTAAGGTTGAAACAGAAGGGGATGTTAGGTAAGACTGACACAGGGAAAGATATTACATTCCATTTTCTGCAGACGTCCAGATAATGGTTAGTATTTTTACTGTTTGTCTCCCATTCAAACGAAATCACTTTCAGAACCACTCCAGTAGAAGCCATACATTCATGAATACGAATACATACATACATAAAGTACATACCATGAGAAATAAATGGAGATTGATCAGATCCACAGTATAGGAAATAAGGGTTTCGGGTGTGATTATCACACTGGGATTAATTGCTGTGATTAATATGATAAAGTGGGTTTGCTATCCCATCAATGTTATAATTTGCTATCTTTTCCATGTTATGAATTATTCACATTTTTCACATTAATCCCACTATTCGATTCACATTACGTCTTCCCACTGACGTAATTAACTGCGATTTTTAACAAGAAAGTATAATTTACCAAACCCTGAAAATACACTGGGCTGATCTGAGATAACCTTGATCTTCGACTATCAACTCATTGTCAGTTCTACATCTGCAAGAAGAGAGAGAGAGAACTCTTTAAGGAAATGACGTAACTGTGATAATTTATTAAAACCACATGAACTATGCATTCTTAAGTGGAATACATAAAGCAGAAATATGTAGGTGAATTTTTGTGTTTATAGTACAGATTCCCCAGAAAAAATTGATAATATAATAATTAAATATTATTTTTAATATGACTAATTTTCTCTCACTTTTTTTGATTGTACGAAGTACTATTTTGAAAAATATTTTAAATTGTCGATTATTGTTGTTAAAATTCTGGTTACAATTGTGGTTTTGATAACAATCTTCCTAGAGGTTACAAATTTTATGATACTATAAATACTAGATATTCCCGAAAATACCGCTTTTATGATTGCAATTTCAACCGATGATTTAAAAAAAGGCATTTGGCAAGATTCTTACGTTACATTTCACTATCGAGTCTACCACAAATACTTAATTTTCCTTCCCAAAATGCGACGTTTCCACCGGAATTTCTAAGAGTCCATGAAACATAACTGTTACAAATAGATTATGAAAGAATTCGTATTGCTCTGTGCTGCATCCATTGATAATCATTTATTGTTACTATACATACACCTCTCATTTTTTTATTTTACATATCATTATCATAAACATTCAACTACACCAAAGAGATCTATGGGTAAATATTTTTTGTGCACTGTGACATAAATTTCAGTAGATGATATTACTATTATCTAATTCAAGGAATTTTTAATAATAACACCGGAATGACCATTAAAGTTTTTCATACTCACTTCGTTTGCGATAGCGACGGAAGAAAACGTAGCCAACAGCAGCTGCTACAAAAAGGACCACAAACATGATGGGCAAAATTGTTGCAAAAAGTTGTGACCTTAGCTCATCAGCGGGAGATTGCACAAACGGACTGTAATCCCTTGATTCGGTTGTCCTAAAAGCTTCTACTTTCAAATATTTAACCTTCAGCAAACCTTCCAATGTCGCATCTGCATCGCTAATAAAAGGAACCGTTTCTTCAGAATTGGACAAATACGAGTTGTTTAACGGAACATTTAAATGTAAATAAGGTGGACGAGATTTCGGTTTGTAAACAATCGATCCGCCTATAAAATTGCAATTTGCAAATTAATTATTTTGTATTGTATTAAAAGTCATAAAGATTTTAGACAATTTAAAAATATTAGTACTTTTGTATGAAATCTCCATTTGTGACAACTCGTATGAATCATCTTTTGTAGTAAATGTCAATTGAATATAATTAAGAAATATTTTGCCATCAAAATCGTTGAGCTCTCCCCATTCCATTTTAATCCAATGGTTGGAAACATTACAGCTTCCTGTAGCCACTGCATGCTCAGGTACACTAATAATTCTTTTAGTATCCGCATCCAATAGAACAATGATTTCGATAGCTGATTGGAGTTGAATGCATCTGTTGGCTCTATGCGTTTCATTTGTTACATTCCAAATTCCAATGTTCTCCGGATAGTTTTTCCTAGGTTTTACATGCGGAGGCAGATTGGTGGTGGAAGTAATGGTGGCGATATTTATTATCGGTGTGACTGTTGTGGTGATTGGCCCATTTATTGTTGTCTTTGAGGTACCATTATTTGATGGTGTTGTTGTGTTGGTGGTCGTAGTTGTGCTGGTGCCATTTGTTTTTGATGTGATAGTGCCATCTGCAGACGTTGTTGAAACGGTGACATTCGTTGTTGTTGTGATGGTAGTTATATTCGTTTCCGGTGTTGTGGTCGTGATGGTTATATTATTTACGTTCTCCGTTGGTGTTGTAGTAGTGACATTCGTTATAGTGGTTACGCTGGTGATATTCATGGTCGTTGTTGTGGTAGTGATATCCATTATGGTGATGTTGGTAGCATTTGATGTTGTGTTTGTGACGTTCGTTGTTGTTGAGGTAGTGACACTCGTTGTGGGTGTTGTAGTGACATTCGTCGTGATTGTTGTGGTAGTTGCATTAGCTGTTACCGTTGTTGCATTGACACTAGGTATTGGGGTCGTGGTAGTTACACCAATGTTTGATCCCGTTTGTTCTGTCTGTGTTGTAATGGTAGGTCCTGCGGAGGTACTGACAGTAGTTGTGGGTGTTGAACTACCGACAGTAGGAGTTGATATACTGCCAATGGTTGTTGGTGTTGATGAACCTACAGTAATTGCGGGGGTTGAGGGACTGACAGTACTGACATATGTTGTGTGTTGTGGGGTACTGACGGTAGGTGTGGAAGATGTAGCGATGATTGTGACAGTGTCATTCGATTCAGGTGTTGTTGTACTAAGAGTCGTTGCAGGAACTGTTATTGTCGTTGTTGTTGTGACATTTGTTGTTGTTGTAGTAGTAGTGATATTGGTCGTAGTTGTTGTTGTAGTGACATTTACTAAGGTTGTGAAAGTAGGCGCCGCTGTTGATGGGTTTGTTACGCCTGATTCTGTAATAAGGAAATTTGTTGAGGTTGTAGGATTATCCAGACTGGTTATCGATTTTGTTGTTGTGGTGTTAGAAGGATTCTTGGTCGTGGCTACAGAATGATTATGGGCGATGGTTGTGGGAGTCTGAGTTGTGGCTGTATATGGGCTTTTGGTTGTGGTTGTATAAGGACTATTGGTTGTAGTTGAAGATGCGCTTTTGGTTGTGGTTATATAAGGACTATTGGTTGTAGTTGAAGATGGATTATGGCTTGTGGGTGAAGACGGATTATGGGTTGTGATTGTAGAAGGAGTAGTTGTTGAAACTGAAGGAGTAGTTGTTGTGACTGAAGAAGGAGTAGTTGTTGAAATTGAAGAAGGAGTAGTTGTTGTGACTGAAGAAGGAGTAGTTGTTGAAATTGAAGAAGGAGTAGTTGTTGTAATTGTAGAAGGATTAGTGGTTGTGATTGAAGAAGGAT
>JABASC010002339.1:0-18074 GCA_019776185.1 Plutomurus gul | reverse complement strand
AATTTAAAAATTATTGATAAAAAAATTATTCTTTATTATGATATTATCTGTTAAATAAAGCGTAACATGGTGCTTACGTGATGTTAAGGTGGAATTTAAAAAACCATTGGTATCGTCAGGAGCCCTATCTAAATGTATGTTAATTTTAAGTCCTTTCTGGCACTCCTTCAGGGCCGAGGAGAGCAAACGCCTTAATCTTTGCTTATGTATGTGTGCATGCATCGTGATCGGGCTCTTCACAACTTTAGTTACTCCTTCATAGTGAAAATAACATCTTTTATGCAAAAATTTTCGTTCATTGTTTTACAAGTTATTTTTAACACATTTTTCTTTGGAGTGGCCATTATTTTTAGAGAGATCCATTTTAGACTTCTCCCCCAACAACGTAAACTTAGCACCGACAGAATGAACGTGGAAATCTCATATTGTATTCAGACCCCTCATCATCATCCGACGAAATGAAATCTAAACTCTTTTAGTAAACGAAATAACAACTCCCACACACACTGTTTATATGTACATCAGCAGCAGGCGGGCGGGCAATAATGCATGCTTTGAGATAAAATGAAATTTCAGTGATCCGATCCTCGTTGAACAGACAAATGATGTTTGTATTACTAGTTTTGACTTGCAAAGTACGACGTATCCGTTTCAAACGGTTCCACAGTAGTATTATTCCACTTCATTAGAATTATTATCACTATGTATGCACACACACATGAGCTTCAATCAGCTAATTATATTTATGCTATTAACATGGAGCCCGCAGATCTCTTTGTGCGTTTATAATGCTTTGTGAAATAGCTGTAGGAGTACACAGAGAAAGCAAGCAAAGCAAGTTAAAATATTTGTCTACTTCATGAAATACTGGGAAGTACAACAAACATTTCGACTTTTCTTAATTGTCAATAAACCTGTAAATAAAAATGATAATGTCTAAATGCACGTGGCTTGCAAACATCATCGTGTACACAGAGAGTACATTTCTGTTCAAGAGAGCCAGAGAGAGCACAGAAAAAGTAAATATTTGCTAGCAAATACTACCGCGAATCGAGTAGTAGTAGTATTTACCTTTGTCTGTCTGTAAGTCCCTAACCAAACTCGCTACAATAAGGCCAGCCTTTCTCTATACAGACTTTCTCCCACCACTGAACACGATATAAATATTACTTTAAAATATTGGGGTTTTAGCATCGGGATCTCCTCAAGCGATGATTTACTTAGGTTAGAAAGTTATGCCATACTTAGGTAAGTAAGTAAGCAAGTTTGCAAATGAAAGGAGACGGCTTTGACTCCGATCCATTAGTAATGAGTGGCTTTCTTGTTTGCATTTATCACATCATGTTAGTATAGTGGAGTGGAGAGAAAGCCCTTCAGTTCCGCACAGCCCAACATTGAAACGAACCCAAGGTGCACTGATGAGTGAGAGTAACCCAGCGACTATAAACAATATTATTATCAGACAGCCCATCACGTATTACACTTCTGTATGTACTTACACGTTACAACATACGCAACATGGGACAGAGATGCATAAGGCATATTGAAAATGATTATGTAGACAGACACTATGCATAATCTTCTGGTGGCGGGGCTCTCATCTCACTTCACAATTCCCCATCCATCGCGTCGTACTTACTAAAAGCAAGTTAGTAGCCAAATAAGCCTCTCCGAACCAAATGAATCTCATCAGCAGCACAGATACACGGAGAGCCTAGCATTTTGATTATTCAGTACTCAGGCCATTTGCCGAGAGTCCTTGTATGCATTTCACTTGCTTTCTCTCTGGCTTGATATGATTTCCCACAGCGTGGCAATACAATGCACTTCAGCCGATAAACAAGAGCGAACTCACGTAAGTAGAGGAAATCTCGTTGGGCCGAGTGCATTGTACGTACAATACGTACGTGCATCTTTCTTGTGTAGGTAGGTAGATTACCACGTGAAACATGCAAAGTGGTTGGTGTTTTTCTTGCAGCACCAGCTCACTTGCAATATACCTGAATGTGTAATACACAGGCTAGATAGAGATTCTGATAGAAATAATAGGCTTATTATTTAAAAGGAATGGTGCATCTATATCAGAGACTTGTCAATGCAGTGACACACAAACGAAACAGAAAATGCATCTGTACGAGTAAAATTACGTATTTATATCCGTATCCGGACAGTTTATAGCGACCGTTATATAGCACTTTTGGTAGCATGTACTTAGCATGGTAACTTTATAGCGTGGGATACATGTAGTGATGGTTAGTTTATTGGATGCAAATGACTTTAGACTGCCCACACATATACTTCGCTATCTTAGAAATCACAAATACCAGCTTTGCTACAGCTTCTTTCCCTGATTTATTCAAAAACGATCTCCCATTAGTATTACAAAAATGCTTTGCAATATTATTCGCTGACTATTCTAACCTTGATCTAAAGAAAGTAAATAAATGGATGCAAACTAGTGATACGTCATTAAACTTTAAAAAGACACAAATGCACGTACTAGGAAGCCCAGAACAGATCATACAGGTGGGACAAATAGAAATAGAGGTCGATAATAACTCTGATTCAATTAAAACATTAGGTATCACAATACTTAGATACAGCCCTAACTTTTAGAGAACGCATAAATGCAATTTCTAAAATATTTCATTCTATCTTTGTACCCACTAAGACCAATTATGTGCACAAACGATATATTATTTCTTTGTAATGCGCTTGTGTTCCCACTATGATGGCAATGAATGAAACATCTCCACATCAGTTTTATGCAAATATGTACATATATTAGGTACTATATATTTCACACGCTATATGTATACTGACCATTTGACCATCACTATAAAAAGTCAACGCTATTCAAAAATCTGGCAAAAGATTTTCCATCCTATTTATAACCTGTCCGTCACTGTATTATTCCTAAGCGATAAAGTGTCCGTTCTATAAACCGGCTGTGATAAGCCGATATGCTATAACACGGCTGCTATAAACTGTCACAGAATCTTTACATCTAGTGACAAGTAAATATGTTTACATAACAGATTGTAGAAAAGGAAATAGGAGGAAAAAGGAAAGCACGAGTTTTCCCCAGTTGTAAAGTGGTGCCTGGTTCTATATAGTGTATTTCTATTCGTTGCGATGCTCGTGTCCCCAGGACAAGACAGCATGACAATCGTATTCAGTAGAATATTCCGTTGAACATTCTGGTTGCTTCCTCTTTCATAGAGAGAGAGAGAGAGAGAGAGAAATCTTATTTTTCAGTGTTGGACAAGTGAAGATGAAGAGCAGAGTTCCGTACATTCCAGTGTGAAGATCTACAGTACATTCCTTAACTTTCGTTCTACATTCCAAGCTTCCGTCTTTGGGTATTTTGTATCAATTACAGTTTGATCTAGCTTATATTATAATAATTATAATTCCTAATCATGCATCTAAGTCTCAATTTGTGTTTTATAAAAACCTTAAGTGTAATTGCGAGTGTTTTTTTTTATACCACACCCCCTTTAGTTAATTGTTGGACCCAGAGCCCTTTTTCACAGTCATATGCTGTCTACTGTCTATATATATCTATAGGTACACATTCTATGTTATGTTTCTGTCTACACGTATGAAACCTTTATAAATGACAGGAGACAGTATCCACGTTGCCTATCAGTTGCTGTATCGCTGTTGTGTGTGTGTGTGTAATAAAAAGGTGGGTCTTCAGTATAGACTTCTATAGAGTTGGAGATATGCTGTGCTCTTAGAAGACAGCAGAGAAGACGACAGACAAGATCCAGGTAAAACTGACAATGAATACAGTGAGAAGCTCACTCATATCCCCGGAAAGATCTTCTCGTCGAGTGGAGTGAGAAGTGGGCATGTAGAGTGGTTCAGATTTGAAAAACGTCTTCGTTCTTCTACACCACACTATATTTACTGTGTATGATCCACTACCAATACTAGGCATTCAATTCGTCCTCGCAGCAATTCAATGCTTCTACTGCGTTTCGCATTAAAGCACTTACTTGGAGACGTGCTGTGAGACGAGTACACTGCCGTCAACGTAAGTTACGTACTTTTAGTACAGCAAGAGAGTACAGCCACAATTCTTAGTCAGTCACTGCCAATATTGTGCACGTCCTCCTGCATCAGACTTTCCATCATTCTATGTGTACATGCACCTGAATGGTATAGATCGTTGTTTAATGACGACAGGGAGAAAGGTGAATCCAGAGATAGAGAAATGGTGGCTATATAGGACATAATACTTACCACAGAATCTTTTCGCAGTTTCTAACTATTATTACATCTGTGTACATGTTTGTATGTGCAGAGGTTTACTCTACTAACGCTTTATCTTATATAAAATATGTATGTACTACGGTCGGGAGGGGTTTTTTTTTCGATAAAATGTATGTACCTGTCTTGTTATGTCTACAAAGAAGCAACCTGTTTCTTTTGCCATCAGGACACGATGTGAAGGATTTTTCCAGAGCAATGTACTATGATGATATCAGGGAAATATTCCATAGTTACCCCTACATGTCATGTAGGTATATTGAGATGATGTATATACATAATAATATGTGCATGTATTGGTAAGTACAGCAGGTAGATTGTGGACGACAAGTTTATTCTAGATATTCTTTACAGCAGATGGATGGATGGATGATAGGATATTGCCAGTGCACAGGACACAGAGTCAGACGTTTGTTGTATGTTTGTGTGTGTGTCTATGGTGTGCTTTCACTTGCTGAGTTGCTTTGTGCTGGTCGGATTAAGCGACTTGGCTGACTGAGTTGGATTGAGTTGTCATGCACATGCTTTCTGAATCTAAGTACTAGTAGTGGAGCAAAGGTAGTAGCCAGGCAACATGCACTCAACCGACTCGATTTTCTCTCCACTCAGGACTATTTTTCTTCTCCATCCACCACATCATTTTGCTTCTATGTAATGTAATGGTGTGCTCCTTTGACTTGCAGAAGCAGCCGGGGAGCTGGCGAGTACAGCTCCCCAGGGTTGGTCTCTTGTGAAAGACAAAAAGAGAACTCGTGCAACCATCTTGTGCTTATGCCGAGGAGCACAGCCCACAGGCTCCTTTAATGTCAACCAAGTCTTGTTTCCTGTCAACAGGACAAGAACCTAGCAAATTACAACACAGGGAAAAACCTGTTCTATTTATGTCCGATCACATTCGGTCCGATGCTTCTTCTTACATAACAATAGTTGAGGGAGCAACCTTTTCCAATGTTAAGCAACTAGACGCATGGGAAATTTTATATTTACATAAAATAGTGAGTAATATAGGTAAACAGTGGAAATCAATTGGGGTCAGGTATTGGCTGAGAGTGTCTGGAAACTGGTAAAATTAAATTAGGGGGGATGGAATATGGACGGACGAAATCTATTACAAAAATGTATTCTTATTTACCTACAAATCTTGAAATAACAAACTGAAAAGCCAACATAAACATAGTAGAATGGTATCAATTTTAGCTTATTGCTTTTAGCTAAATAAGTACGAAATTGAAAATATTAAATATAGCGATTTTATTCTAATGCCCCATCAATTAGGTATATAATGTACATAAGTACTTCTAATTTGTAATATATCACAACAAAATGTTTGTATTTCTTCAAGCCCCAACATGTCATTTCAATTTCCTTTGTAGACTGTAAACACGTTTTTTAGTGGTTGATTGAACATGCATAAAACCGACAGCCTAATGGTCCACTTCCCTAATTAGAACAGCCTCCAGCAAAAACAACATGTCTTTGAAAAGCAGGAAAATGTTGATTTTCTCCTAATCACTGAACATGGAACATGGAAAACATGAGTGAATGGAAGGTCAGAACGAGCAGGAGGTATATTTATTAAACGACCAACGCTTTTCTTCTCTAGTAAAAATCAGAACGTAACAAAATCATGAAATTTGAAGGCAGAATTTTCCAGTATAAAAAGAAAAGTATATTAATTGCTCACCTTTACAGCTTCCTATATGTTCTACAAACGATGTATGAACATGTGAATACATTTTTATTCTCTGGCTACGAAAATCGTGCGATAAAATGGTTTAAAAAATACGAGTCATGGAAAGAGAGAAGAGAAAGAGAGAGAAAGAAAAAATATGATGAGGATGAGACGAAGAGAGAGAGAGAGAGAGAGATCCTCCATTCATCCCTTTTGTGCTAGACATAAAGGCTAGGATAGGTACGATAGAGGAACGCGTGCTTTGGTGGAGGAGCTCAAGTCCTGACTTGACTCTACTCGATTCTGCTTTCCTTGACAAGTTTCTTAGTTACAAAGTCAATTACGGGTCTTAAACAAGGCCCAAGGCTTTCTCCCTCTCCTCCATTCAACGTGGCAGCCAAACCGAAGCAAACGAATTACCAAAGGAAGCAAAGTAAACTGAATCACCAAGAGACTGCTTGACAACATACTACATACTATCCATTTTTCGATGTGCTTAATATCTTTCACGTAGTTCCTGCTGTAGCAGCAGTCCCTTGCTCTCTCTGGTCTCTTTTCTTTTGAATGTCTCGGTGGTGTTTGGCACGCTTTATGATTTCACTATACAGTATTATTGCCTTTGCCTCCCTGTAGATTATTAAGACTGTGTATGTGTTAGCAATGGTTCCGAATGTGTAACGACAAATATAGTGCACACGTCTGAATGGAAAATTCTCCCATGGGAAGTAGCTGAACTGTGAAGTTGACGCGAAGCGACTTATTCAATGGATCACAATGGAAAGTCTTATTAAAGAGCTAATTAATTGCTACTACTTCTTTTTATTGCACATTCGGCAACTAGTACTTTGAGCAAAGGAAAATCTTTCTCTCTCTCTCCAAAACTCGGAAATTAAATGAATTGAGCCGAAACGGGGAGAGATTATTATCCTGTCATGTCACTTTTCATTCTTATCAAAAATTTTGACTCCTGCAGGAGAAATGTTTTTCCACTGTGCTCATACTCAGTCCCTCTTCCTGTCTATTCTTCTGTGTGTGTGATCGATAGCGGGCATTAAGAATTGAAAAGGGATTCTATTTTCGTTTTTGTAAGAACTTCTTGGTCTGTAGGCGTGCAGCACGTGGATAATGCATTGGCCAGTAGTCACTATTGATTTTGGCTAGTTGATCGGATCGGCTGTCTCCTCTGATCTTCTACTGTGATCCGCAAAAAGATGATCTGATTCTGAGAGGCAATAATAATGTCATTTTTCATTTTCACACAACCTGCTTTAGCACTCCCTGTCAATTTTAATTTCCGTCCCTCTACATTATTTGCTGTTGCTCCGCCCCCTGCCACTAGTTGTATATTATACAGAACTACATATAGGTATTATATGTACAGAATATTAGTATTAGATATAGTTATGGTTTCTACCGTACCCATTATCCTCAGTAGTGCATTAGTTGGACGATTTTCATGGGACTCAATGATGTGCAATTTTGCGGAAGTGTGTGCGTGTGTTTTGTGGGGAGCCGTATGGTTTGTACAGGGAAGTGCAGAAATTCCAATGTGGTCCCCCAACGCACAAGTTGGAACAGTCATGATAAAAACATCATATCGCACTTTGTGTGCTCCTTTTGTAAATTATCTTAAGTGATGGAGCGAGATTTTTCAACTTACTCACCGATACGACGATTACTATAACAATCAGCCACTGTTTACTTCTATAGACGCCTATAGGAGACTTAGCAATACTCACTTACTATGCTGGAGACAAATTTAATGGTACTAAATATACATTGTGTAGGAAGCAGTATGAAAAAGATAATAAAGGATGGATTGCGGAAATGTAGGATACACACATGAGACACGCACCAAGAGTTTTATAGTGTTTTGTCGGGTTTTTCATGATGTTGCACCATATTGTTGCATTGTGAAACGACAATAGGGTCAATGAATGCTGCGCGACACAAAAAAGAAAAATAAACTTTTACATTAGAATGCTTCTTTCTACTATTCTACATTTCTGTTATTCTGTGAATAGTCCGTTAAAACTTTTGTTTGTATGATATCTGTATTTACATATTTCTGTCAGTCAGTCAGTTTGGGTTTTGGATGTAGAAAAAAGTCTTTGATTAGTTTTTACGATCCGTGTGTTTACCTAATGAAAACTGCTATTTTAAACATGGGTGACATTTCATATGAACTTTTGTAATTGTAATATTCTTATTAGACATTAATGAATTAGTGAAGAAATTTTAGAAGAATTTAATGCTTATTGAAATATTTAATGTAGCAAACAATTTGTATTATTCTATCTCGAGTTCTAAATTAAGCACACGGATAAGTATTATAAAATATAACATCAGATTAGAATTATTAGAAATTCCTCTCTCTTTAATAATATTCATATATTTTCAATCAATGACATTACAATTTCTTTGGCTTTAACTTGCTTAATTTTGTTCATTTCAATATCTGAATTGAAATAATGGATGATATAAGTACTTTGATCGCTATGATTTCTTGCCGTTGTGTTCTGGTAGTAAAAATGCTTTTGTTTCTACATAGTACATAGTAACATAGTGTAGTGGAATGCTAAATAATTGTTTATGAATTTTATCGTAAAGGTTAAGACATTTTAAAAGCTAGTATACGAACATTTATGTTAGTGTGCTGTCTAAAAAATCTAACTGGTATAGTCAACGTAATCATACCCACCTTTCACCTGTAATCAAATGTAAATATAGTTTCAAATTTAGTAAATATTGTCATTGGCGTTTTATGTACAAGTTTACTGTGTGATGGAGCTGATAATAACTAACGTTTTAATATTTTTTTACATAAAAAAATGCTTGAAAATGATTTTCATTTTTACAGCTTTTCTTTCGTGGGGAAGTGTAATAAAGGCTGAGACTTGACAACCGCATCTCATCTGTTTAAAAAGGCGTATTGAAAAATAAATTAAAATGGTATTGGTTTATTACTCACTAAAAGACAAATCGGATGTGCAAACAGTTTATTTATAATTTCCGAAGAATTCAATCCCATAATACACATTCTACATGTCATACATATAAAAATATAGTTCGGTGTTAGAGATCGCACACATAACATGTCCATTCGATACCCCAAATAATACATTAGTAGAAAAACAACGAAAAGAACCAACCACATGGAAAATATTCGACAAAGAATGCAAAGTTATTTTGATGGAATTTTTTAACATCGTAGACGGTAGACTCTAGTAAATACTAAAGCGGTCTATAAGGTTGCTTTGATTTTGCGAATAGCTTTTGAAAATACAACACAGTGTGCAGTGCACTATTGAAATCCGCCGAAGGGAAAAGAAACGTTCGTTGTTCAACGAGTTGATTAAGACAAAAGGAAGAAAATTTCAACTATGTCAATAATAATTCCACGATAGTAGCAACCATTTTCCTATTCCTTCATTCATTACGCAAATGCAAAGTAAGTCAGTCACAAAGTTACAACTCTACTTGGAAACTAACTTACTGCACGTGTATAATAAAATAAATTTCCTAGAAATCTCCGTCTTGTTCTCTTGATATTTGATTTTCTTCTCTTATTTCTCATCTCATCTCTCTAAGTAAGTCCACTGGAGAGAAATCCACGAAGAAAAGATGAAGCTCTACAAGTGAACCAGTTACCTATGTAGTATTTTGATTATAATAGTTGAGATTTTCGTTTGCAAAGTTGTAGGTTTAGTGGAAGTCGATCTCTTAGTAAAGCCAAAGAGAAAGATTGTACAAAGATTACATAAAAATGGAGACATTTCATATCCGTTGTTCATACTTCGTATTCAGTACTAGATCCTCATCTCCTGCTTGTCTACTACATTTTTTATCTTCCGCTCCGTATGACTGGTGAAGATTGAAGAAGATGCTACAAATCTTTTTATTACTTTTCTAAAGGAACTGGAGAAATTCTCTGCACTCGTAGCTCGGAGCTTTGCAGTTTCTGCTGCTGCTGGCGGAAGTTGGTAACCTGCCGGCACGACGACGACCCCATCATTTTATTTCTTCTTCTACCTTCACAACTACACGACCAAGACCATTCCTTCTCCCTAATCAGATTCGATTCATGCTTTACAAATAAAATACCTTTTATGTATACCTACATCCCTCCGTATATTAGTAATAATGAAAAAGAAATATTATTGCATCATGCATCAAGGGATTTCGACGACAGGAAGTCACAGAGAGAGAGAGAGAGAGAGTCGTCAGTAAGTCGCTTTTTTCCTCGACTAAGTAGTAAGTATCCTTATTGCTTTAGCCCTTGCACATGAATTAGAGCCCTTCATCAGAACTTCAATACAAATCATAAAGCAACATAATATCACCTTAAGCGTTATCCCCCTCACTCGCAGAAAACATACTATTTCTCGTAAGTACTTGCTTATTAGTATTCGTGTCATGTCACTTTGCCAGTTGCCGTTTGACTTGTACTACTTTTTCATGTTACTACACTTTTTCTCTACATGTGTCGTATTTTTCACTGTTAGACACGCAGCAAACCATAAAGCTCGGTTCACGTCTTCCTCCACCAACGTTTATTATGATTGCGCTGTCGTTGGCAAAAACACAGATAAAACTTGTTCCTAATTCGTGCACAGAAGGAGGAAATCTGCTGCGTTGTCTCTTATCCAATTCTGTGGCCAAATACATATTACTACTTCGTTCTTCATTAGTGCTCCGTGAGAGAAAGTTTTTCGAGAGTTCGCAAGCAAACGCTTTCCACAGAGAAAGTGTTGCGGTGAAAGTTGAGAAAATTCGGTGCAGATAGAGTGAAAGCATTCGGTGAGAGAAAGCTTCAAGATGTCCCTCTGTCGGTGCGGGTTCGGAGTTTTTGCTCTGATCTACAGATCCTTTCAGATTGTGCTGAAAAGTAACGGTAGTGTACACTTTCTTATTGCGGAGGAAAGAATATTTTTCAATTTTCTTTGGTTTATTCACTAAATATTTATCGTACAAAAATTTACGATTATTTTATTCGTATCAACGATCACTGTTATATTCACTAATTGAAAAATAAATTGACGAAACTTTTCGAATTCAGATGCCGGCATGACTTCACATCGTAAAAGTCAAAATTGTTAAAAGAAGATGAGAGAGTAAATGAAAAGACATTGGGAAGGTACAGACAAAGTCTTTATTGGCTCTTGCAGTCACACAGCACCACCGATAAACCGCATTCACAATTATTAGTCAAAATGACGCAGATTGACAGATCACCAGTGAATAACATTTAGAAAAACTTAATCCAACTGCCCTTTTTGTAGTTGAACGATTTGGTTGGTGACGGAAGATGTTTTTAACGTTTGAACATTTCCAGCATATTTCCATAATTAATACCACGATTCGATTGAATTTTCACTTGTGCGAGATATTGCTCAATTATCATTTCTTAGTATTTGTAAGCAAAGTCGTTGCTTTGCAATTCGTTTGGCTAATAAATACACTTGGGTAAATTATTGCCGAGAGCAATTCAGTTAATTGTTTAAATAATAAAGAATATAGAATATTTAAGAATTCTCAGAGTCATATTGTAAAAGCTCGCGAAAGAGCAAAGTTTCAACAGAATTTATTATTAACACTGATATATATTAATAATTCAGGAAAAGATGAGAATTTGTTTAGACTGAAAGCTGGATTCATTTAAAGAACAGTCAGTTTCAGGACTCTTCCGCATCCGCAAATTCTCATCTCATAGTAACAAGTATTCCTTTGTACACATTCTTATTTAATATTTAATTAATTATCTCAATGGAGTAAATGAGATTTAATTAATGACATTAACAGGATTGTAATCTGCAAATTGTTTTTGCGCGCATAATTCAAGTCTACAGCTCCAATGAGTGTTTTAAATAAGTATTCTTCGTAAGAAAGTATGTGGGGCAAAGACGGACATTTATCGATGAACTTTGGCTAGATATCAAATTATTCAAGACTGAATATTACCATAATAATAATAGTATATAGTAATAGTAGAAATCGTAAACCGCGTACACAGTACATACTGCTATTGTATTTTGCAACCAGTGCAGAATACTTTGTGTGTGGAACGAATAACAACAATTATTATGACATAAATTTATTTATTTATGGCAAGGAAACCTGTTTGGCAGGAGCAGAGCTTTTTACATAACCTTTCATTCGTTTCTGCGCACATATTCATATCGTAACAGTCATATTACAATAAATAATAACATCATTATTAGTAATAACGTTTATAATAACTGTATTCCTAATAGTATGACTTTCCCTTGGCAAAAGATAAAATAGAGAATTCTTTGAGGAAATGCGCGAGAGACAGTCGAGGACAGATACGTTTTGTATTTACACGGAGACTCCCTGCAGAGGTATCTAAATTCCCTAGAAGACTTTCCTACACCATTTAGTCCGCAATCGCCCTAATTATTATTATTTACTGACAAGGGTAATAATAATAATAATAACGAGTATATTGTACTCCTCACTTTTTTAAATTTCTCTGTTGCTTATTGTTAGAAAATGAAAAACGCTGTCTGCTGCTGCTTCTGCTTCTGTGAGTATGTGTAAGTATTTATGTACCTATAGTGAAAGTAACAGAGTTTTTTCTATAAGTTGTGTCTATAAAATCTTTGTCCGTTTTCCTAATTATATATATTTATATAAGTATATATTAATTACATTATTGGCAAGGTATTGTATATGGCATGGCGGAGCACAGAGAGTTATTAATACTCGTCAACAATACTTCAATACATTGAGAGAGGTAGTAAAATCTAACGATATTTATTGATGGATGAGTTGCTGCCGCTACCAATGCATTCTCTCTCGCTATCAACATTCTTACTTTTATTAGCAGGCTAACGTCACCGTTATTAGTATTTACTAGTATTTACTCTATAGCTACTAGTATAATACATTTCGGGGCTCTTTACTAAAAATCTCAATGTCTCTGTTGTTGCGGTCGTCGTAGCACAATGTTGTTAACCTTAATTTATGTGATGCAACTTTATTAAGTCGAACTCACGATCCCCCCACTCTGTCTACCTTGTAACTTTTCCTAACACTACTACATACAATACTAGAATATTAATAAAAAGAATCGTAAGTTCGACTGAAAATATGATTGCCCGAGTGTGCAACATTGTGCTACGTGCATTATCAGTTTAATAGACTGGCCTTGTACTTATTATTATGCACTGGTACTTCTATAGTAGAGGCTAAATACTATAGACGTACTAATTAATACTGTTATATAAGTGCTACTATGTTTGTGTATAAGGAAGCAGAGAGAGTTTTAAGGTGGAATGTCCATAAATCTCAGCACTCTCCCTCTTTCTCTCAGGCACCATAATAAACCTATGGCTACTATACATACGAATGCATTTTTATGATGAACATGTATTTGTCTAGGTGTCTAGGTTCTCTCTGTATCGATTGCTTTCGGATAGGTTACCGTTGTTTTTCATGGATATTATTATATAACAGTAGTTGACATTGACAGTAGTGTGGTGTGACGGCATGTTGTCTACTATGTAACAATACCATGAGTAGTAAATAGTTTTTTTTTGCTTCCAGTATATCGTATTGTACACAATTCTTAAAGGTATCTTTCATGTATGTAAATACGTTTAAGGGTTATACATAGAATATAATGTAATATAAATAGGTAATTTAGAGGTTATTTAACAATTCATTATTTTTTACGTGATTATTTCGTTCAACAATACATTGCATAGGTAGGATAGGTTTTTTTTTATAGGATACGATTCGTTTAAATACACATACCGACGACGCGCACACGATGACGACGACGATGATGACGCAATAATATTAGAAATGATTTGGGATCGCATATGGATTTACACCAGATTTGATTTCATTCCGAAGCTCTTGAACAATCCAGAGACCGTACCATTTATAAAGGTAATAAATTGTGGCGAAGACTGAAATGTAGACTTTTTCATCCAGAAAATACACTCCAGTTAAGGCAACGGCTAATAACAGAAACAAATACGTGAAATTATTACTGACAGTTTGGATGACGATTTTAAGCCGCCAAGGGAAAAAACATGTCAGAAGGTGCAACGGAGTTTATTTTGTTTAGAAGTGAATAAGTTTTGTATACAACGTACCTATGCCACATAAACAATCCGTCACTGTCGCATTAAACCACTTCTTCAACAGTAATTTGTCTCTCTGCAAAAAGGTAATTGAAACGTGTTTAAAAGAAACCTAACTAAAACTTAAAGTAATAAATAATGATTAAGTAGCTTTTGCTTACCTTTTTCGATGAAAGAAATAGAAATATAGCTAGAGACAGTTCAAATACCAACCAGGAGAACGAGAACAACAGAAATATTATTTGATATTGTACTAAAAATAAAACAGTGACATTTAGCAATTATCCGTGTAAAATTAATGTATACATATTAAATTGTTTTTTTTTAAATAAAAGTGAGAACGTACTGTCTGCTGCACATAATTTTTTCAAATCCCTCATCAGTGGATTCTTATCAACGTAGTTCTTAATAGTATCAGGGGACGTGAATGTAAGTACTGTTACGAGTATATGGCCCAGTAATAAGTAACAAGCAATTCCCTGAGCCAACAACAAACAAGTAAAATCGTAAGAATTCAATTAATTCCACATTGCCAACAATTTACGTTCGACCAGAGCTCAATAAAAAAAAGTATTTAGTAAATTAATGAAGTAGAATGTAGTATTAAATTGAGAGATGATGAGCATACCATATCACATTTGGACACATATCCAGCTTCGTTCTGCGGTGAGTTACCACAGCAGTATTTTTTGGGCTCTCTCTCCGGCTCATCTGTGTCTGACATAATTCAGTGGAGCGGATACACTTACTTACCTGCAGTGCATCCTCTGACTGATTAGAAAAATTACCGGGGAGAGGAGACTGCCTAATCTACCTAAACAGCTACTTATTTACCTAAGTTAACTTAATTTCTTCGTTTCTTGTGAATGAGACGGAGTCTATTTATTATCCTTCAAAATCTAATCACTCATGAGAGAAAGTGGATAGTGGAATTACTGCGAGGAAAATGAAAATCATCTCCAGCAGACCACAAGACAACTTTCACAACTGCATCTTCCCCTGTTCACCCGCCAACTCATTCATTCACCGACGACGACGACGACGACGACGACGACGACGACCAAATCAAATCACCTCTCTCTTTCTCCTATCCTTATATAGTATTGTATAGGAATCTTCTAAAAACTATCCCTGTCCTCTTCATGTGTACTCGTACATTTGTGTATGTAGAAAACTCTTGCCTGCAAGAAGTATTCTTGGAAGTATTAGTTTTACTAAAAGTCAGTAGAGAAAGTAATTAAGGAAATTAACTCTGGCTCTCTCTCTCTCTCTCTCACTCTCTGTCTTTCTCGTCGCTTTCGCTCTCTCCGTCTTCCTGCCTTCACTCACGCTCACTCTCTCCGTCCGTCCGTCCGTGTGTTCCTCTCTCTCAGTTCGATTAGTCCAATTCTGTGCTGCGACTTTCCCTTCTCTCTCTCAGACGGTCGTGATTTCACGTTGGCCCACACAGCACCACCGAGCACAGCACACACACCACACACACACACACACACACAGAACAGTCTTACTTATTCTTATTCTAATATTGGATGTCTTTCCTTCAGATTCGCTTAGTGTGGACGGGGTAGGATCCGATCTCGGCGATCGATAATGTTGGGGAGAGGTTAGCTTAGTAGATGCGTCCTTTCTCTCCTTTCCAAACTACTACTACCACTACAACTCTAATGTAATGCAATACACTTCTCTCTCTCTCTCTCCCACATCAGCTGCATTTCTATCTTTCAAAGTCGAACGGGATGCGTGCGTGTCCTTTCTCTCGCTCTCGCGCTCTCTCCTCTTTCTCTCTTATGTCACAATGCATACCCATACACATAGACGTATATAAGGTCCTGACTCATGTTTGGTGGAGAGAGAACCTTTCCCCAGATTCATTCATCCTTTTCACAATGGGAGCAGAATATATGTATGTATATTTATACCGCATATACATATTATTACATACATATATTGTACCGAACCGATGACTACGAAAAAAGCAAAAAGCCTTTCTTTTCTATTGCCCATTCTGTTCTTCGAGTCTGCTCTCGCTCCTGTGTTCGCTCAACTTTCTCTCTGTGCATAGTGTTGGCGGTTGCGCGAAAAATAGAATCAAACCACTTTGCTCACAGCCGGCGAGCACGAGACTAGTAGTGTTATACCTCAAGCGAGTTATCTACTAGTTGTAGTAGTTGCCTTATCTCTATTACTAAGAGTACGTGTTTTTATGTTAGCCATCAGTATAAGCTGATGTTTCATCAATATGCATGTAATATGTAGTACACAAACTAATGGGCTCTCCAACAACACAACTAACAACTAAAAGTCTGAAAAGGAGCATGCACTGTTGGTCGAGCACAAAAATTGCGTATCGATCACTTTTTAATCAGTCAAGATTGAATATATGTAATCGATATAGGCACATCGACCAGGTCACTACTCGCCTTCGGTAAACTGAAGCTAATGTCACATTATAATGTAACATTAGAATTTTTCAGTACGCCGACAACAACCGTTTGAATAAATATCAATGCGACGTACCATACCGGTATATATTCTATATAGGAGGCGGTTTGCATCACATGAGGTGCACTTCCGGTTTGTGTTTCATGGTTTGCGCTCACTATTCAGCATATCAATGTGAACATGCGATTGAAAAAAGTCTACTTTTCTACTGCGCTATTATTTATGTATTTGGTATTTTTTATTACGTCTTGGCTCGACGTATTTTTTTCTCTATGTAATTTTGTCTGCTGGTTCTGCTGAGCCATTCAAACAAAGTGTATACTCTTGTGCAATGATAGGCGATATACATAACTATTACTATAGTATACTGCTAATGAATATTTAGCCTTGACCTGTCTGTACTTTTGTACTGGATGTAAGTAGTTTGCACGCTCCATATTGTCAGTTAAAAGGTGATAAGGGGAACTAATGGGGAAAGCGAACGGAAGGAGAAGCAACAAAAAGTGATGGAATTTTCCGTTGCATTAGATAATTCAATTTGTCGTCGTCTGTATTCGATTGCATGACCAAATGGTATTAATGCTCAAAGTAATTACTACAGTTGATGGCCGCTCCAATTTGTACAAAAAATGTAATACAGTAGAGAACAGAAGAAGGAAAAATATCTATAGACACAAATTGTAAGTTTGTACTATCCCCTTGTACTAATATACTGTATTGTAGTATAGGTACGTAATTAAAAGTTTTTGTTTTGCGTGGTATGAACCAGTAGAGAAGTGTACAAAGTTAGTTACGTTAGTAATTGTTAAGTTATCAAGCTAGTAGAGTAGGATGTCGGGGGGTTGCCTTTGTAAGGGGCAATCAGTTGAAACAACGATAAGTTTATTGTGTAATCTAGAAAAGTAGATAGAGATAGAGAGTTAGGTAATATTATTATGGAGGAATGATGTGTATTGGTAGTACGTACTTGTGGTATCTTTTGGTAGAATTTTGTCGTCATCGTTTCATTCTTCTTCTTGTGTTCGTCGTCTTCTTTTGTGCGCATCAAAATTTGTCGAGTTCCTGGCAGTTGGACCCGTCGGGTTCGATGCTGTCCAAAGGATTCCCATAACATTCCGCAACAGTTCGGATCTCTCTCATTAAAACCTTAACGATCCACAGGCAATACCATTTGTAAAGGATGGCTGTGATGAGCAAAATACTCCAATAAGCCTTCTCGGGGGTGTACACGATCCACACTATCGTCAAAATAGTCTCCACCGCGAATAAAACTATTGACGCCATGAACCATATCAGCAGCAAATTATGACTCCGCTGAAATATGAAATGAAAGGAAAAACTACTATGTTAATATATAACTAATTATTAAATTAATTAAATTATTAATTAAATTGATATATAAATAATATATAACCACTATAAAACTACCAGCATTAGTGTAACACCTATTTGGTCGGTAGTTGTCAATAATATCTATGGAATTCAATGAATGTGTGGCGTTGGAGCTTAAATGCAGATGAAACTTTGAATATAAATGATATTCTTAGGAAATGTTTTAGGGAGTCATT
>JABASC010002338.1:0-18075 GCA_019776185.1 Plutomurus gul | reverse complement strand
GCTGCGTGCAAGTTATTTATGTAGAGCGTATTTGTAGCGAGTGAGTGCACAGCACCCTTTGCTTTCACATTGTTTATTGTTGTATTTATGGTCGTATCAAGTCTAGCGTTCCATTTGAAACTCATTTGATGTTCTCCGGGTGTTCTCCGGGATCTGTATTCAATATGAGTGCTTAGAATAGAATTTAATGCATATGTGTTAGTACATTTTTAATTGCTAACTAACAAGAGTCACCTAAATTAATGTTGGGTGCACAAATTTGTACGTATCATGTATATGTACCTTTCATTTCGAAAACACGAATTTATTTTTCACTGACAGAAATTCGACTAGTTAATAGTAAAACTACAATTTGATTTTTCAGGTTCTTTTGCAGAATGTTGATTGAATGTCTGTAAGGAGTTGTTGATACTATTTTTGTTGATTCACACATCTGTGTCAATTCTCAAATGCTTTGAGTGCGTAGTGTGCAGCATAATAATACCCGTGTACTAGAAAGTGCAATGTTGAGTGGTGAAGATAACCGATATAAATAGTGCAGTCTCTCAAATATTTTTCACTGCTTTGCTTTGTTTGGTCGAGTTTAGCATGTTGTTCACGGTATTTGTAGTTCCAGCTACAATCAAGGGGAAGCAGTAAATTGTAAGTACATTTGCTCATACATCATCGTATTTGTTGGCTAACAAACAGGACCAGAACTGGACTACGTATAAGTATACCTGTATGCGCTACATTTATAAATTATAGTAATATGCCATCACAAGTTTTCAGGCAGCAGACACACTACTATGACACTGTTGTGCAGACTTGTAAATTATTGGAGGAACAGGGTGCATCTTCTATTAGTTCTATTTATCAAGTGAACCCTAAAACGGGGAATTTCCGGTCAGGTGCAAAAGTACTTGCATGTGTTGTGCGGATGCGGGTCACATTTAGACGTACACAATTTACCTCATGCTTTCTATAAACAGTATCTGTTTTTGTTTCAATACTGTTGCTTTTGTGAACAAATGTATTAACCACGATAACTAACATGGAAAAAGTGTATTTGAACTTATAGAAAATCAGAAAGTAGTAGTACGCTCCTGATGGAATGGAGATGCCAAATATTGAAAATGTAAAGTGCAAATGTACAGAATATTGGTGTCCTCCCTTTCAGAAAACGCATGATTGTTAAATTAATTATATTATGAAGCAGAATTATGTATTATTGGTCTTCTTCATAATAATATTATCACACAAAACAAATTTCTGTTAAATTTTGGAATACTTAGTTACTTTGTTGCTTCTTTTCAATGTGGTCTACCTTCCCTATTCCCAAAATTAATGTAAGAAGTATACTAAAGTATACGCTTGTGGCGCTTGATGCTATTTGTGAGCCTTTTTGTGTTCACAGCTTGAGCCTAATTTGGACAAAGCACAATATGAAGAGTAAATATTGAGTTCGGAATCACATGAAAGGTATACAGAACTTGAGTGCTCTATTTGAGTTTGTATTCGATTGGGGATGATAATAATATAGAGGAAAGACTATACCGCACTGGAGTACCGCCGTCAGTGAGTAATAAATCCTTCGTGATCGAAATAAATCCAAAATGTGAACTGAATTTAATTCGAGGGCTCTTCATCAAGAGCTCTTCACACCTTCCATTACTTCATTCAGTTCTATTTATGAACACAACTTTTGTTATTTACAGTATGCATTATGGAGCTTTCCAATTGCTCGCTTCAAAACTCAAGGAATCTAAAATAGAACACACAATTTATTAATTTTACTTCGCATGATGGTTCTGCTCCACGACTTTTTCAATAACTCGATATTTCCATCATCCAAATTTCCACCAGTTAGTATTTGCAATAGTAGGTAAAATTAAGAAAGAAATTAGAAGAGTCAACAGCAACAATATCATTCTATCCTACAGTGATTGGATTAAAATTGAACAATTGAACTTAAAGTGGCGAGTCAAAATAAATATGTTCACAAATTTATTTTTAATATGTTAGAAATGAAACTGCATAGGAATTGGGATTGCAAGGAAAGGATTGACCAAGGGAACACCCACTCAAAAAAAGAAGCTTCTAATTATCTGCTCGGGCTGACGGATAAATGGTACTGGTGGAAGGAAGTGTCTAGTGAAGAAAGTGGAGATGCTGCTATGAAGCTGCATTATCTGTAATGCAAATATAAATAACTTTTATTCTTCTCAACTGTATGAATGAATGTCACACAAACCAAGATATACTTCAATCCATAATAGCTTTTCCATAAAATATTAAGTAGAAAAGTTCGTGTGAAAACAATAATGGAATAAGTAAACAGAATAACACCAAAATAACACAGTTGTATAGCGAAAATTTGATTATTTGTATTTTCCCCACTAATGTTAATATTTGCGTTTCTGTTTCCTTACATCTTAACGCTACATTACAATCCAAATACTTGTTAATGCTGTAAATGCGACAAGGAATTGTATTGCTTTGCATCTGTTTTGGTTTCATTGACACACGATACAAGCATATGTAATTGCCTTTCCATCGACATATCATGAAATCATATCTAAATTATGAGTTCACGGGTTTATGGTACTAATATTCTTATTTCGTTTGCACGTATGTAATCAACAGAAACAGAATGCCAGTGAAATGAACACTTTATTTGTATCACCAGATTTTAAATACTCACCCTTGTTGCAGCCTGTGTCTAATGAGAACAACCATAATCTCTACGACTCCACATTGTCCAGAGTGAATATCTTGTCACGAACGTTCCTGCCACTAAACCTCAGCAAGACTCAAGGATTGCATGAGTACGGTGAATGTTGAGATTTACTTTGCTTCCTTCCTTCCTGCTTACTTTTAATGTGGACTAAAGTATGGAACTAAAAGTTGACTCAACATTTTTTTTAAATACTCTGCATGTTTTGTTTGCAAAAGGAGCATGTGTGTTTTAATTGGGACTTTTGGCTCTGTATGTACTGCAGACAACGGAAAGGTCACGAAAGGTCGCGTGTCAAATAAACAACTCCTAAAAAATATTTCCTAAGTGTTCTCTACGACTGTTATTGGGACAGGGTGGAACCGCGGGGCAAGACACAAGGCACATTATTACTACTATAAGCCCGACTTGATTTCTGCCTTTTTGATTTGCGTTTCCTATTCCAATTGATTGTGTGAATAGTTTGGTTGATTTGCTGTCCCTTCTTTCCTTTCCCTGCTACAATGCATCTGCCTAAAGTTGAAGTTGTGAGGTACACTCTTCTGTGACTACTGCACCATTTATTGTACTTATAGACGAATCGTGCCGTCAATGTAATGGACTATTTCTTCAGAATTCATCGCATGACTTTTTTCACGGCGATTTATCCGCATCAAATTAATATCATGGGGAAATATGATTATGTGTGTGCACGTGCGGTTTGTTTGGTGGATGTGGTAGTTCAGAGGGCTTACTCATTATACTAAAGACTTTTAAATACATATTGTGCATATTTTTGTTGTCGTGGCCAGTGGAATTTTTTGAACCCATTTTTTCTAAGCTATATAGGTATTATCCTTACTGATACAGTTGCTGAGTGCACGCAGTAGCAATTAAACTCAAACTATTAATGATTGTAAGCACTTTTTACTGCGTGTTTGCTAGGTGCCTCCAAAAGCAATATATAACCATATTTGCATAATGGTAAAATATGGTAAGCTAAATATATTGCAAAAACCCTGTCAAAAAATTGTGACAAACCTAAGGTTTAATTTGTATCGTAGAAATAATTATTTTACAAGAGGTTGTCAAATGTATGTGGAGTGAACCCCTAAGTTAGTTATTTTGTCAATAACCAAATCTTTATTCACTTCACCATACAGATGTAGTAAATATATCGGATTTCTTCAATAATAAGTATAACGCGTATTTTGGTTAAATAAACTGAACTAAATATCGCAAATGTAGATTATTATTACAACTGAATTCAGTACAGCATACATTTTTATTTACATACTTACGTACAGGAAAAAAATACATGTTAGCCAGACAGACATATTCACAATTTTTGTTTGTGCAAGTTATCTATTCTAGCGTACATAGACAACGTGTGTTTCAAGTGCAATATTTCTCACGGTCTGACATTGTACGCATTCACTCAAAGTGTAACAGGAAAAGCTGTAAAACTTGCATCTTTGTACTTCATGCCCACCTCAATGTATTTGATCATGCTTTACAATTACATTTTTAGGATTACATTACAATTAGGATTTTTATTGCACGTGGTAACTGTTTGTTTATAACAAACGGTCCCATTTTGATAAAATATTGCATAACTGGAAATTTTCAAGATTTTCTCAAGATATTTTCTTAATTGTGGACAATTTATGTAGATGTTATTTCAGAAAGCCTAAAAATCAACGCTGTGAATTACTTTGTTACTTGCAGCTGCATAATTGCACACGAAGATCTTAACATTTTTTCCATAGAGTCCAACTTATCTCTCCGAATGTTGTGAGCGTACCAGAGGGAAAGTAGATCGAATCGATCCGACTACGAACTGGAGGAGGAGATGGGATTTTCTGCAAAATGTGTAAAGTGCTGGGAAAGTTGACACCTGGTCTACTTTTATCATTATTCGAGTTTCTCCTCTCACTCCATTCTATATATCTGTTGGTACAAAAGTACTTGGGAACTTGGAACTACTACATGCACATTGTGTGTACTATCAGTGTGTGTATGCATATAGAGTACAGTGTCATTGCTGCGTATATAGTCATTTCGCAGAATAGTATTGAACTTTTCCTTTGCTTTTATGATGGCCATCGATTTTTCCTGTTAAAATAGGAAATTTGTAATTCGACTCAGACAAATACGTTCCTCAACCAAAAAGGACGAAAAGCATGCAAGTATTAAGATTTCCAATGGTTGGAAGGTTGGGTGGAAAATATGTTGATTACCTGCCTTTTCCCTTTGAATAAATTAAATGCGGCGACGGGATACTCGGAAATCTAGTTGATTCTTATGGACTTTACAACAGTTAATAAAAAATTAATGGGATGACTTTCTTAGGAATTAAAGCTTATCGATCGTTGCAAGAGTTATTTTCTGGAGACTAGTAACGTATAAAACTGTGTATATGCACTGATTGTGATATCGATATGGCTATACATTTAGGTACAATTTGTATTATTAAATAATTCTTATTGTGATCGTCGATGTCATAGTAAATGTTGTCGGACTAGTTAGTTGTGATGGATGAATTCACTCCATTTTTACTTTGGTAGAAAAAATCTTGTCGAAAAATGTGTTCAGAATGTGAGGAGGAATGTTTCGGATGACTTGTGGGACATCAGTGGCTAATGTGGCTAATTTGCTAATATTGCTGGTGCGTTCAATGTCAGTGTCTGTACAAGAACTGTGTGGAGACAATGGAACGGTATTTACAAATGCTAAAGGTCAGGCTTCTGCATAGGGCACCCCCTGAGAACGTCCACTGCGAGGATCTTCCGGTGTCCACACTTTGGCTACCATGATGGAACTGTAATGGTCTCCTTTCTCACTGGACCAGGAAAGCGAGTGACCACCCACTTGACCAAACTCTCCACCTGTAAATCAAAATTATAATCTTAAGATTAAACACAAGTGACAAATGAATTCTAAATAGTCTGAAGACCTATACGATTTGTTGAGATTATTATTTTAATGTAAAACTAAAGTATCAGGCTTTAAAGTGAACGCAAATGAAATTTGTATCTGTATACGATAAACTCTACATGTACAAGATGTAAGCGTACGATTTGCACGGTAAGTGCAAGTATGAGATTATACTTTATAAGTGCATTTAGGATAAATAGAGACTATGCAGTGTGCCAAAATGAAGAAAGGAGTGAATTCTTAAAGTGGTACGCAGAGAATTATTTATCTCGTAAGTACCTCTATGACTTAGTGAATTTAGGATAAATAGAGACTATGCAGTGTGCCAAAATGAAGAAAGGAGTGAATTCTTAAAGTGGTACGCAGAGAATTATTTATCTCGTAAGTACCTCTATGACTCTGAACAACGACCTTTTTAGGGGGCTCGGGCACTGGACCTCGACTTTCAGCTCCTCGGTCCGTTTTCACAACTTCAGCCAGAAAATTAATGTAGCCAATGGCCAACCTTAGAGTATCAACTTTTGACAGTCGTTTCTCGTAAGGAAGTGTAGGAATATGGGCGCGAAGGCCTTCAAAGGCGTCATTTATCGATTGCATTCGTTTTCTGTATTTAAATAAAATTTGTAGATTAATAGTTTTTCTTTTACTTAATTGTGGGGTAGAACGAGCTGTCCCGGCCCAACAAAAACTTTCAGTCAATAAATGTTCGTAGCATTATTTAAAGAAATGATTGCATTTGCATAACACATAGAAAATATTTTCACGTACCGTTCCCGCATGTTTGCGGCTTGTCTTTGCTGAATTTGCTGTTGAGGACAACGTCGTCTCCTTCGTCTCGTTCTACCAGAGTTCTCCTGATCACTTAAGCCCGAAAGCGGAGAATCATCGAGAAGACCACACTCTTCCTCTAAATCATTCGAACTTTCATTGTGAGTACTGTAAAATGAGTCGGACATCAACTCGAAATGAGATGACTCGAAAAATTGTCTGTTCATCGCTTCCAAGTCCAAATTATCTATACTGTTATACATTTTGATACAAGTCTGCCACAGGGGCTCCCTCGCACTCGAATACACAACTAGTTACTCAATGTAAAAACAATTCAAACGAGCATACGCAGGGATCAATCTTCCTTATTGTTAGTTTAGTTGTTTTTGGTTTGATGGCCAATATCCTGTAGACACTTCACGCGAAATTAGCACTATACAAAAGATGCAGACGACCGGCACGTGAGGAAGCGTATGGACACAAGTGCACAACGCACTCCCAGAAGTGCTGAGATCAAGAGTAGAACTGAAAACGATCAACTGTATTTAAATGACTAGTTATGTACTTTGTATCTGCAGTCTACCGGGAGTACTTTTACACTGATCAGCTTCTGTGTAACCTCCCGTGTATATTAGAATAATGTGTAAATACACCAGAGCAGAGCACACAGAGAGATGAACTTTACAAGTTCATGTTGGCTACCCCTACTGCTACTATTAACGATACATGACAGGTCCTTGTTGGCATATTAAGTGAAGCAATGAGTAGGTCTTTTAGGACTGTGTTACAGAAGGAAGAGGTCTCACGGGAGAACTCAGATTTACTGAGCAGGGGCTGGCTCTACTTGTGTGTACAAGTACACACGGAAGGAAAGTGGGATCAGCTCCGAGTTTCCGAGGCGTGGCTCTGTCGCGTGTACCGTACAATACCCGCACACGCCTTGCACTGTTACAGCACCCTCACCGATTCAGCCCGATGCTCTCGGCTGGCCTCTACGTCCTTATCTCTCGCTTCATCTCCACTGAAACGGAATTCGGGGTGGGAGTCGGAGCCAAAGGCACAAGCCCGTCCTCACCAACACAAACAGACCCAAGTAAGTAGTAGGTTTTGTTTTCTGAGAATGTTCACAACTTGTACCGTGTATTTACATAAATAATTCGCAGGAATGTGTTATACTTATATTATGTACCTTGTTGTTCTACTTCATTTAATATAATAAAGCGGATTTATATATCTTTATAAACATTCTAATTACTTGTCATTGAAAAAAATGTCAGTTCAGTATTGAAAATGAAATAATTATTAAAGGTATGTAGATTGATGATGATACCATAGAATTATTTTTTTAGTAGTCATATAATACTGGTTGCACATTTTAATAGATGTGAAATAACTTTGGATGGCTGAACTGTTCGCTTTCTGTCAGACAACTACATAATAATAGTAAATAGCGTTACTTTTTACTTCAACCACGTAAATTGCAATCGTTGAACTCTCTACATTCGATTGCACGCAGTGTAGTCAATGATGCTTTTCTAATGTGCAATTAACATTAAAAAAATGTAAATATTTCAAATCATATAGGGCATAAGTGATTGAACAGTGATTTCTCGTTAAAAAACGTGAAATGTTAATCCTCTTTGACGGACTAATCCTTTAATCCCCTGTCGAGACAAGAGGAAGCACATAATATAGGGCAAGCATCAATCACTCTTGTGCACATTGTTATGTTGTGTGTGTGTGTGTGCTGTGAGGTGAAATGAATCATGATGATTGAACAATTTGATAGGAAATGAACAAATAAGCACTATCAATAGATAGAATGTGTAAGTTGTGTGTTTGTGGAGGGCTGTGGAGTATTACGACAGACAGTGCTCGCAGAACGAAAGGTAAGCAAAGGCTGAAGGCAGACTGCCAAAGGTAGGATGTTCAGCTAGTTCAGCATTAAATATATGGGGATGATGTGGGGAAGTACGGACAGACAGGTGTGAATTTTAGCAAAAGAAAAGCCCTTTCATATAACGTTCCCAGATAGCTCTCTAGTGGAGAATTTATATAAGCAAACCCAATAGTGGATTTTGTTTAAGAACTCAATACGTATTTATGTGTGAGATGTAGGATTGCATTTTCACTATTGGTAGATCCAATATATTTTCTATATCGTCGCACGTGATCCTACTATACCTTTGTACGCAATATGCTCTTACATGTATGTAGTGTGCTCTGAAATGAACATGTCTGCGTATCACATTCCCTTCCCCAATTTATATTGCTTTTCTGTTTATTTATACTTAACCGAAACACAAATAGAGTCGCTCATCGCTCAGACAGCAGCAATAAACTCACTTTAAATGCACAATGGAATCATTTACTAATTCGTATTCAATTACCAAAAGCATTAGCTAGCACACACACTGCACTATGCTCTGGGTGAGACTCAGACGTTTGTTATCATTACAATAGTTTCATACAAAGCAGTTCAAGCTTAAGCATAAGTACGTATCAATCATAGGTATGCTTGATACTTATTAAATAATTTACAATTTATTTTTGGTTCATCTACGTGAGTTGAGTAAGCCAGACAATATGCATAGAAATAATCGCAAGTCTGCAGACAAAGTGCAGACAACTGCACCCATAAAAGTGGAGCAAACATATGTAATATTTTCCCAAAGACACTCGTACTCTAATCTAATTCGATTTCATTTTAACTTCATTTCTGTGACAGCAACAAGCTAGCAAACTAGGCAAACTGGTAAATAACGATTTACCAAATATTAAAAAACTGGTGTACAGATATGTATTTCTTTTACATGAGTTCAGATTAGAGAAAACTTATTTTTACAATAGTTTTTATAATAGTAACTATAAAGTTGTCCAAAATAACAACAGTAATTTTCAATAATGCATCTGGTTCTTAATAGATCTAACTCTGTTTCATTCCAAAATTTAACTTGTAAACAAAGATAAATTTCTAAATTGACAATGTTTGTGATGTCTGTGGTGGACTGGTGATTAAACAAACAACAGGTTAGTTGTAGGTACATGCATTATCTATGATATGTCCCTCTATTTAAAAAATCCTGATCAAAAGTGCTGACGCGTGTTTGTGAGCAGTTTGATAACTCCACAATAATCACATAAACCTTAATTGTCTGCCACAGTTGTTTATTGGTAGTGACAATTAAGTAGGGTTGCAAGTTGCAATGCAAGGTGGAAATTAAACAGCCAAAGGTGTACAAAGGCACAGAAAGAACCATGAGCCAAACAAACCAACTTAATATTTTACGCCTGGTTCTACCAACCTCAGCCTGTAGAACTTCGGCACGGTTCTGATTCTGAACGAGCTTTATAATGCAGAGGAAGTGTCCTCATATGTACATATTAGTAGAATTAATAGAAAGACAAGAACACACTAGGATTGCCCGCATTAACCTTACATGGGACACATGTACTATGTATGTACCTATAGTTGTAAATATTAGAGCAGTAGAGTACAGGCAAGAGAACCGAACAGGTGTGTCTCATCGCCATGTCATCCATCCGCTCATCTCATTATTAATGATTGTATTGTGATTGTTCAGCTGGAACTCTGTAGATTGATTTTCAGATGATTCCTCCGTTCAGCCAAATGAAATGAGTCCCAACAACCACATTTATTTAATATCAGGAAAGTGACAAACACGATTTCTACAGAATTGAATCACAAATACAATTCAAATTTGAAAATTGTATACATTGAAATATGTTTAAGAAAATAAATTTTACAATGTGACAATTTCAATGAGCTACTGTTAGTATGAACGTGTAGAGTCGAAAAAAAGAAGCATGGAAGAGTATACAAAAACTATTTACACAAATCTCGTCAATATTTATTGAGGGATTTGAGGTATTGTGTGATCGTGGATTACGTTGATCCTTGGTGTGATAAGCGATCATTGTTCCTTGCAGTTGTCAGTATTCGGAAATGCCAGTTGCTCTGACTGTTAAACAGATAAGAGAAATGCTAACAGAGCTCACAATTCACGGCACACGCCCCAACTTCATGCGTATATGTATTATTTAAAAGTACATGATTGCCTGCAATAATAATGCATGCGAAAGTGCAATATGATTATGTAACTTTGTAAAGCAAACAGATTTGTTTGTATGCACACAGCTTTCGCTTAGATTGCTGTTCTCGAAGTACGTATTAGGTATGCATAATAATAGGGAAATGAAGTGCCAAAACGCAGCACTATTATCGTACTCGGTGGTGGTGCTGAAAGAAACACTTTTTCTATAAAAAGCATAGTACTTATATCCAAAAAAACAAAGTTTTAATTTTGCGAGATGTGCCACTTTAAAAGTGTTTACTTAAATTTGTCTAACATTATTTAACAGTAACAATAAGTATAACTAGATAAAAGAATATTCTCTGGAATTGCCTCTAGGTACAATTTTATTAAGGTAGTATGGAATTTGGCACGTCCCAATTTTTGCAACATATCCATCCGTTTGTTTGTGAAGTTTGCAAAAGAAATCGAGACAGCAGTCTTTGTTTGAAGAGCAAACCGAGTTTTTCGCTCTGCAGGGCTGTTGAATACAATAAAAATACAAAAATGCATAAAACAAATAAATTTATAAATGATTTATAAAAAAAACACAATAAAGATTTATATTTCTCCGAGTGAATCCAAATCCAACTCACTTTTGCAGTTTCAGATCCAGGCAGGAGATCAAGAATATTAATTTTTTCGTTTTGGCTTGACTCTGCCGGTCTACTACCTATGACATCCAAAGGTATATTATTATTAGCAAGTCCAATTTCGCCGAATGTGGGCGCGCATTGTTTTTGATAGGTTTGACAACTTGACGCACAAAAAACAGAATATTGTCCACATAAGACTTCCAGATCGGGAATTTGGGCTCTCGAGTTGCACATCATGTGAAGGATGACAAAAAGAACGTTGAGAAGACGATAAACTGATAATCTAACAACCAATTAGATAGTAATTAGCAAATACTCTTAAATACAATAAATTGTAAATATATTTAATGTTTTTGACTTATACATACCTTGACATTGTATTTACTTGTATTAAGACTTCTCTACTTTTTTACACTAATTGCTAATAAAATTACTCGTTTATTGATGCTATCCAACAGACTGAAATAATTTAATGGACCTTTGAATTACTTTTATTAGTTTTTATAGCATACTAATCAAAGAGAAAGCTCTATGGGTGGTAAGTAAATTGTTGCCAATCGAGTGCATTTCAAACACAATTTATTCATAAATAAATTAGAAACTTAGTACTTTTCCTTTCTATAATCGTTGAAATCGTATTCGCAGGTTCCCAATTTTGCTCTCACACCGTTGAGATGGCTGAATCTTCTGCAGTACAAATGTTGGCAGCAGTCCCGATGAGCAATACATGTACTTCGGAAGTCCCGGCATTGCTGATATGGAAAAATTATAATCGGAATGGACAAATTTTAGGAATTTAACTGTCACCCAAAGCATAAGATTTTAATTGTACAATTGAAAGGTAAGTACATCTTCTTTAGAAGTTGTTGAAGGCAGCAACACAGCGAAGGCAGTCGGAATGGGAGAAGTGGATGCTAGCGGTGCTACTGGCGGTACATCAGCAACAGGCAAAGATTGAGTGGTCGAATCTGAAGTGGGACACTCACTTAAGAACGCTTGACAACTTCTTGCACAAATCGTGGACATTTCGGCACATAGCTGACTTTGACTTTTAATGGCTCTTGGTATAATTATTGCCAACATAAACAGAAATAAATTCAAACTGATATTACGTGACATTATAAAATGTTTTTTCTCAACTTGAAATAGTAAATGCATTGGACAAACAAAATTTTGATGATCACTTTTTGGTATATCAGCCAAAACTGGATTATATTCAAGATGTTTAATTCCGATTTGTGTTCATGTAATGAACATCTCTGTACATATTATTTAATTGTCTCACATTATATCTGTAGTAGAATCATAGTAGAATTGATTACATTCTGCTTCTTTACGTACCTATTACAGCACTAATATTTTCTCATTCATTTCATTGCTTTAACACGGGAGCTGGTTGGGATTGCTTATTTATTGAAATTCTCGGCACACGTTCTAGTAAAAGCTTACATTTACTGCAGTATTAAGCTTACCTCATGTTCTAACTAATAACTTATCTGTAATAATGTGTACTGTCAATTGTTTTGGATAGAAGCCATAGTTGTAATTTTCGTAGCAGACATGACCAATTAATTATGAAGCACAAAATTCTATGGTTTATTCATGAACCCTCTTGCTCATTATAATGTTATGTTATACACAAAAATGTGCTTGAAGGTTCGGAACTTGCAATGTTCTTTGGGAAGCCTTTTTCATTCATTCGAACGAATAAATAATTCTTTTGTACTATAATATCGTTGATATAAATTAAATCTTATCTAAGGAAATATTGTGTGTACGAATTGATTATGAGAAATTATCCTTATATTACCAAAAAGAGATACATATTTAAAGACGAAATGTTGGTTGTAGATATCTTTTCTTTTTCTTGAAGTCGGCAGGTAAAATTTTCATACAGATCCCACAACTCTGTTAGTTTACAATTTCCTGGTGACAATAATCGACAGGCTACCCTTTGTTGTAATTTTGTCAAGTTTAGCTAGTTTGCTGACACAAATGCTTCCCCAAATAGGAAGATGTTGTAATAAGTGCAACATTATTGGAGACAGTGATTTCAAGTTTTCCTTGCAAAGTATAATATTTAAAATAATATTTGTACTCAAGATATTGAAGAATTACTTTTAGCTATATATATTGATATGATCCGGATCGAGAAACAATTGATTTTTGTCTCTTAGCCTGATTTCATATTTTTTCAGTTGTTCTCCCTCATATCCAGAGACAGCTTTCCCTTCGGGATTGCAAAAATTGTATCACTGAATGACTAGGAAAGAGTGCTATCAACTAACAAATGTTCGTGTTCCCACGATAAAAAGAACGAAGTAATAATATTTCGTTGTCTGAACAGACAGCGTTTCCCCGGTTTACTTTGGAGTTTAATTTCGATAGCACACGGTTTATGTACGTACAAAGTTATGGTCCATAATGGGATGATATAGAAGAACTACCGTAATTTATAAACGAATTATAACATTTTAGTTAAATAAGCCTTCGCTCTCGTTCACAAACTCTTCCAATTCGGATTCCTACTAATACTGCCACGCAGTGCGTTACTAAGACCCAATTCTTCAGGGAAACTAACCAACGATGTTAATCAGACTAAAACTACGATACGGTTCTTTGAAAATATGCGGTATTGGAAATTCGTATATATTTTCTAAGTGTCGTAGTTACGTTTTTAAAATCAGCTTGAAAATATGCAATTTTTCTTTAGACTCTTTATTGAAGCCTTATTATTCAAGGACAATTTGTCAAATTATTGTAGTAAGACCAGTCGTTTTCCTAATATAAATAATATACATAATTAAAATAAATTATAAATTCCGTTTTCAAAGCTATCTCTAATTGATATTTGAATGTTAACGGATGCGCAATGTATCATTTCTTACTTTAATATTGCCGAATTGTACTACACCAATCTGTAAACCTTGCAAGAATTAATTGTCCATAAGTCGGGTTCCCTATAACTCAGACCACGCAAAAAACCAGTATTCATAAGTATAATATAGTTTATGATAATCATAATAGACAAGAACAATAATAGGTCGAGTAAAGCTACCAAGCACTATTCATTTCATACCAAAATGCATGCAAAGTGATGCTGTAAGTAATTTACAAAGAATTTGGAATGTTTTTTAACCACTTTGCACATTTGGCTTTGGCCTTACGCATATCATGCCAATTGATAGGATCAACTGTCATAACATTCTCCGAAATCTCAATACGGCTGTCGTAGTTTTTGGGTGTGATTTGAAACTGTTCGCTCATGAGTGCAGCGTCCCAAATTCCCGACAAATAATCTGTTTGAAGATGATCAGGTTTAGGTCGTGGTAGTTTTTTCCTCATTTCCGCGATGACTTCTTCCCTACTCATTGGTGGATAAACGTTTTTCTTCCAAAATCCCTTCTTTTTCACTATTGGCTTCGCCGTAAGACTTTTGACAGCTTCAAATTGCCACGGTTGCTTTCTGGTTGCTAGACCTGCAAGAGGCTTTATATCCTCTACATTTCAAATAACGAATCATCAATTCAATTCAAATGGACCACTGATTGTAATAAATTAAAAAAATCTCTTGTACAAAAAATAAAATACCAAATATTTTCTCCACAGCTTTTACAATATCTGACTTTTTCTTCAGCTTTAACGCAGCTGCAGCCACCATTGGAATGGGTTGCGATTCTTTGCTAATATCAACTTTAGCTGGTTCACCAGGAATGTGACAGGGGGCAATGCGCCTGTCTCTCTCGAAAATAGGCTTCTTTTTATGCAGTCCAATCTGTTCTCGTGCACCTTTCATCGCTTTTTGATGTTCTAGTGAGAATTTCCTGCTTATTATATTCGGGTCCGGTTTCGGATATTTTTCATCCACTGCCAATGCTTTGTTCAATTCACACCATTGTCTTGCTTTCAGGAAAAGAAATATTGTTCTTAATTTCTGATCTTGGAATTCCTTATTCGCCGCTGATATTTCATCAATTATCACTTGAGCTTTTTTAGAATCCAATTTCTGTTTCCGAACACTTAGGCCCAGCTCCCCTCTTTGCTTCTCTGCAACGGAATACTTCTGCAATGGCACAGGATTCGAAAATGGAATTTTGATATCCATTGATGGATTTTCGCCATCGCAAAAAATGCGAGGAAATGGGATTTCTTGACAGATGTATGTTGTTGCGAACGCATTGTAATCCTGGATGAAAGGCTTCTTGCGATTTTCAACTAAGGATTTGAAGGAATCGGACAGGCATGAAGACGAGGATGAGCTACTAGCAACATCCGAATTATTTTCTTTTTTCTCAGGATCAAATAGCTCTTCAGGTGATTTCTCGTGCATTTTGTTAGCACTCGTGGTTTAAAAGCTTGTTTCAATTTCGACCCTGCTTATATGCTGTTTGTATAAGTTAATACGGAACAATGTATTAGGAAATCAATTGTCTTCCTTATTGTTATTCGCTCTTTGTAGCTTGTGTTAACAGTAACAATGCAGTGTACACAGTGAACTGTTTCGTGGTATTACTGTTACCTGTACATGCTAGTGAAATATCTGAAATGCTGCTGTTTCAGTAGGTCAGTAAGAAATCAAAGGAATGTGTAAGCTATTTGCTTTAACAGAGTAACTATCGCTAACAGGTAGTGATATCTCCAATTATTGATTTTACCTACTTTTCGTGTTCTCCAGTGAAATGCGAACTTATAGGTACATTCCAAACATGCCAGCATATAATATATAGATATTAGACTATTAGACCAGACTACATATATGTTGAGTAAAGCTGAATGCAAAGAAAAAATAATGTCAGGTTATTTTCATTAGAAATCGCTTCGATCGGAATGCATGTACTTATCATATACTATAAATACGAACAACAAGTAATATTCATGCAACAAAAACTATATAGAAATACATTGAGAAATCACATACTGCAAGTGCACACGATTACCCAACACATGAAAATCCTGCCTACTTTCAAGTTCCAGTGGATAATTTTTCACATTAAATTAATCATGCCATCAGCAAATTAAGCTTGGGTAGGGAAATTCAGAAAATAGCCGGAGAAGAGTCATCATTAGACAATTCTTTAGAGCATTGACCTTGTCTTCATCATTCAGACACCTGGAAGAAATTTACCTATTTGCACTTGGCATTTGGTGTGTTATTGTTGAAATATCTCTGAATATATACACAACTGCACCCATATACATTGTATGGGTGCAGTGAAGTCCAGTGGAGTCCATTAGATGCTACTTTCTGTGTCTGCGAGTAAAACTTGTGCATTGTAGTGCATTATTAGTATTAGTAACAGACCAGTGAGTGTGTAATGTGGATGTAGGGATTAGCAATTTATTAGTGCTTATTGACAGGGGTTATTTGCCTTATGTCATTAGAATGGCTGAATACATTATAGAGCCGCCTGAATGGACACTGCCTTTACACATTCTTTGAGGAGAAGTATATTTAAATTGAGGAATGATGAAGCAGGTGCACTCCAGGTATTAAATGAATGACCAATTGCTAAAACATGTACATATCAATCATACAATGCAGAATCAACTCGCTAAACTTAGACAGACTGAAGGGCTAGATAAACATACATACATAAGAATGTAATCGAGTTATGTAGTAGAAAGAAGGAAACATTAATGTACAGGTAGTAACCAAATAGTCTGCGATTGTGAATGACCAGTGTATACAAGTTTAATGAGATTATTGGCTTACTATTTAGTGCGAAGTTCAACAACCAACAGCCAACAACATAAGACAAAGTTTTAGATTATTATGTAATTTCATTCTTCCGTTAGATTGTAGCACTTCCAGGCTTTGAGCAGCATTGTAAATTGCAAATGGTGAACAAGCACTTCCTTGGCTTGTAGTTGTATTATTAGAGAAGGAAATAATCACTCTGTGATCTTGTTCATGACGGCTAGGATTAGGATGCAAAACTTTCTATATGCAAAGCTAATTTCTCTTTCAGCCTGGCGAGATAATGCACCTATAAATACTATTTGACAATCAAAAAAATCCATTACACGTTCTTACGTGTAATGAGTGGACGATGAAACCAAATTACATCTACATATGTATGCACCTACGAGAGACGGACAGAAGGGACAATAGAATACCGACCAGAAAAATGTTCAGATGGGGACGACAAGGAAATCGAATAAAAAGGAATCTGCAATTACTACATTAGAGCACTCAGGACATTGCGACGGAAACGTTGTGATGTTGAGACTGTTTGTATTATTTTTCAGGTTAGGTTGCACAGCCTTGAAGTTCGCTTTCCTATTAGAGTCATGCAAATACTCGCTCGAGCGAATGGTATAAAGGTTTCCAACTAAAATAATACATGTGCAGCTTTCATTGAAATGTTCCATCCAATACATATAATATCCTATTTTCCTATTGCATACACTAATAAAGAAATCAAAGCAATAAATCCCGCAAATAGATTATTTAATTTGTACTAAATATTTACGAAACTACAATATTTTTCTATGGATTAATGAGTCGAATCTCAAAAAAGGCCAATAAGAGTTATCGTATGTATAAAATGATATAGGTATAACTGTCCAGTTTCTTTAGCCTTTCTAAATGTCAGAGATACTACCAATTATTTGCTGGCCGCCAATCTGCTTTACTGTACTGTGGGAGCTGAGAAAATTCCATACAATGCAAAGCTGTGTAAAACTTTAGTTGTTACTGTTAATTTGCCACGACCATTGTACTCGTATTTTTAAACATTTCCTTTCTTCAGTATTACACGTAAGTGCTTTATTATTGGCAATTGATATTAACCACAAATGCTGTGCATGTAGGGAAATAGAATAATAGCTAATAAAATATTAATCCCGCGACTTTTAGTGTAATATAACCGAGAAATGTCGAAGGGGGATACTTACACCTAGCCATTATTATCCTGCCATCAAAATATCGTTTATGACCTCTTTCACCAAGGAAAATGTCTTTTAATACGCCCAAAACTGCTTT
>JABASC010002337.1:0-18077 GCA_019776185.1 Plutomurus gul | reverse complement strand
GGACATTTCCCATACCCGTGTCAGATTCTGGTCAACTTTTTCTAGATTGGTTTTTTTACGCTGTAAAATGGTGGCCTTTAGGTTAAAATCAGATCTGCATAAGTAGTGCAGCTTCCTCGTGAGTGAGTCGCGTAGAATTGGATTCTGTGTCGGGTAATTCAATTCTGTCTCAAGCTACTCTTCCATTCAAAGGGTACAATTAGAATTGTAGGGCTGGACGTTACACAAATACTGTCATAACTGCGTAGGCACTATAGGCATGCACAGACAGTAAAGTGTACTACAATCCTCTTTATAACATAAAGTTGCGTGTCGTTTTCCTGGTTGACGTTTTGGTTGAGATGTGCTTGTAGTAAAGGAACGTCTACCTACTTGTATGTTTTGTTCCATATGTACCAACAAAGAAGCAACAAAAAGGCTATACCTTATGTTACATCGTCATACTACACAGTACATGTACATGATACTACTGTGCTCCTTTCTGTATATTCTGTTCTGATGAGAAGAGATTAATTATTTTGTCTCGCAGACACATTTCTCATTTTCATCCTTAGGTAGTGAGTCGAGCTAACGTCTTATGACAAGTCGTTCACTTACTTCTATTCACTTGACTTCTATTTCTCTTCATAGAATTCAACTCACTCGTATTCCCAAAGAAAATGCCGTCTTCTTGTCATCTTCTGCTAACAAATGTAAGAATTTCAGCTACTAACAACCCGTAGACACGAGTGATTCATTACTCTTTGCATTATGAAGTTGTTTCTCTGAAAAGCTATAATGCTATAAATGCCGACATATTACAAACAGACACAAGGACACAACACACGAACGAACATGCCCACTTACACACGTCGTTGTATGCTCTCAAGCACGTTGACATTCATAATGTACACAATGCATGTCCTAAGCACGAGGTAAGTTATATGTGTGTACTTTTCTCCAATGAGTCTGTACTACACATAAAGAATGTTGTATATACAGTTTCTCGATTTTTGCTTGATGAAAGTGTGGAAACAATATGATGGATAAACAATGCATCTACACTGGAGTTGCAATAAATGGGAAAGTTTTTTGTGTAAACTAATGGCTTGACAAAAATGACGACTTTTAGGGTTTTTGTACAATCATATTATTTTCTACATTCTAGTTACTTCTAATCCTTCACGTCCACTGGGAATGCCAAAGACAAGTAGTTCGTTCAACAACATTTTTCTGCTTACTTTAGAAAGCATTGATGCAAACAGGGAAATACTACTACACATGACGTGTACACGTCAAGTGTAGTAGTACACGTAATTAATGATCAGGCTGATGACATTATTCGGTCCAAATTTTATATTTATACGGTATATGTTCACATCTCTCGACAGCAATTCGGATTCCCCAAGGAATTTCAATCTCTACATAGGTACAACTGTCAATTTTAATTAATTAAAAGAATATCCTTTGGCTAAGAAATCAATTTTGCAACTGAACCGGTTTAGCTGTGTAAATATGCTCTGGAATCTATAAATTGGACGCTACTGAAAAGGTAGAGGTGAATTGTGTTTACAGTTACTCATTCAAAGCTCAATTTTGGAAATACGTTTTCTGCGAGAGTGAAGGAGAGATTATGCGATTATAAGCCCAAGTATATCAAATGTCACCCTTGACAGTGCAAATGGTTATTTAACCTCTGGTGTAGGTACAAAGTATTTTATTGATTTCCTACTTTGAAAAACTATGCAATCTATTGGACATTGAGCCTAAAAAGCACGTTTGAGTTCAACATCCAGTGCGTTGGAGGGACTCCTGCCAAATTGTCGTTTTAGAGAATATCCCCCAAGGAGAATTCACTACAAATAAGAAATTCCTTCAATATAAGTACTAGAATTGTCAATCGAGTACGGCTTGTGTGAAGCCTTTCACCGATGATGCACGTGTAGCCTCAGTAATAGCCTCAGCCCCTTTAATAAAGTCCAAAACGGGTGTGACGTGTGACTTATTTGTATCAGAAAGCATATCATACATGATGAATGTGAAGCCATGGCTATGATAATCATGATAATCATAATAATAAACAGTCAGAAATTCACAGCCACTTCCTTACTGATATTTGAATGTGCTAATGAAGTTAAAGATGAGCTCTGGGTAATTGCAATGTTATCGGTCACAGACCAATGTTGCAGTCCAAAAGTGTCTCAAATTCATGTATCTTAAGAAAGGTTCCGGTACTGGAGCACCGAACTGTATCGATCTCCCATAAAACCTTAAACGCTTTCACAAACCAAAACAGACTTGTCAGTACCATGTACACCTAGTAGTACATAAAAAATAAAAAAAAGGTTGAAAGGTTAAACGACATTGGTTACCCGATGATTCTTCTGTGACGAAGTACAGCTTCAGTATTTAAAATTGAGATATAGAGTGTGACTATATGATTCTTCAAAAAATTGGTACCTGTATTAATTGATAAATTACAAAACAAAAAATGGGTAAAAATAATTACAATAATTTTTTATTCATTTAACATTTGTTAGATCTTCTATCTGTATGTTTTTTTTATGATTAATTAATAATTAAAGTTATTTAATAAGGTTAAGGGATTTTTAAGTGGAATTTAGAACTTTTTGTGTTTTATGCTTAATTGAGTTAATTTAATAAGGTTAAGGGATTCATAAGTGGAATTTAGAATTTTTATGTGTTTTATTCAATAGATTAAAGGTAACATTCTCTTGTATGATGGATCTAACGAAGTATCCTTTGGATCGGCAGATTTGCACCATGGAAGTGGCGTCATGTAAGTACAAATAATATACCTACATATGATCATCCTAGTAATAGTAATACTGATTATTTTCAAGCTGACGCTTGCATCTATGAATTCCTTATGAATCAAAACGGAAAACTGACTTTCACTTTTAGTCGACCGCCACATATGTTTTGGGCCATTTTTATTATTATATTTCAAACCTTTTTATACGTTTTTATTGTAATATTCACGAGACTTTTAACAACTTTTTAATTGTTATCTTGTATGCGGTTCCACTGTGCTCGATTCGTCATGGAAGAGGGCTGAGTAGAATGAAAAAACCATTCATTTTGTACAGCATTAAATTCTGCGTCGAATGAGCCTTTTTTCAGCACAATCCAGCAATTGGTTTGGGAAATATTTGTTTAATTGTGAACCAAATATTATGTCTTTGTTTCTGCAATATTTCCCAAACCAGTTACTGGATTCTGCTGAAAATAGGCTCATTCGACGCAGAATTTCATGGTGCACAAAAGGAATTGGTTCAATATCGTGTTCAGTTCAACCATATCACCGTAAAATGGAAAAAAATGACAAGACACAGTTTTATTTCAATACGTACTAGTTTGTTTTAATACGTACCGATTTTCGATATGAACTGTAACATATACATGCATTATACTATTATACAGGGTGAGTCAGAAACAGAAATCGAGGTAAATGTACGAATCAAACGTACCGTCAGTATCCAATGAAAAAGTCGATAGTCAAAGAGAAAGTATAAAGCATGGAAGATAAAGAGAGAGAACAAAGATGTTCTAAATTTTCACGCGCTATTGTAAATGACTTTAGTCACTCGCTTCATTATCCTTTTTGCCAATTAATTTCTCTTTCATATGCCGTTTACCTCATTTGAATAAAGTTAACCGTTCGTAAGTTATTCAGCGTCAAAAAGTGACCCGTTGTTTCTGACTCACACTGTACATAGTGAATTCTATCAGGGGTTGAGTTGTCGTAGGGCTGAGCTGTCCCAGGTTTGAATTGTCCGGGAATAGAAAAACACATATTACATATATGTTAAGACAACTATTATGCCTCTTCTAAACAAATATCCATAACGCAAAAACATGTGTAGATATATATGGCACATGGAATTTTTATGAATGCGCGCACGATTACTGTGTGTGCAGAATACAGAGATGTGATCAAGCATTTAGAATGTTGTGACAACAGTTGGTAAATACTTTGTGTGCGTGAAACTAAAACTCTTACTCAACTGTGTGTGCAGTCAGTAAGACGGTGGAAGAGCTGATTTTGTTTTGGAAACCGACCGACCCCATAACTACTGGAAACCTCGGGATGTCTCAATTTGAGATGGTCAACATTGTAGCATCTAAATGTCACGAGAGTTTTCAAATTGGTACTTGGATTTTATTACTCCATTAGTCACTAATAACTCGAGCTCCCTTTCGTGTCGTTTGTGTTTTTATTTTCTTTCTTCTATTTTGCTTGAGGTGTATTTACTTAGGTATATGTTTCACTGTGTTGCGTCTGAGTAATTTTGTTTTAAGACGTGCGATTATACAAATATAGTAAGAAACCTTAATATATACCCAATTCTCGTACCGTCCACACAATGTACTTTCAGTGTACATTTCAAAGTTAAGGGGTATACGGAAATCTTAGCCACTTTTTTCAAAATAAATTTTAATTAAGACGTTACGGTATTCTTTATGAAATTGTAAATACAACCAAAAACCTACATATTTACCTAAAAAACAAAACTTAAATTAGTTCAAATCCCCCGACTTTTTTGTATCCAATATTCCTGAGGTTCTTTAAGGCACTGTCCATCACAGCTATTCCCGACTTCTCTGCTACACTCCATACCATTGCAAGTCCTCTTACAGATTTAGGTGTGTTTTGTCCATTGGATTACTCTGCTTTACATAATGCCCAAAACCGCTCTCCTAGAAATCCTCTTGCTGTTTTACGATAGTTCTTGGATTTTTGAACAAATTCAGAAATGCTTTCACATGCAAATACTGTAACTTTATTGGCGGAGTGCGCAGGGGTCTTTGCCTTAGGCTGCACTTTTTCACTGTACGTCACTTCCTTAGAGTCTGTTGCATGGAAAAATTTCTCCCTTGGACCATCTTGAGGATCCCATGTCTTGTCGTCAATTATAAGTATACTACGAAATGTTTTTTTGTACACAAATCTGCATCCGGATTTTGCTGGCTGCTCCTCCTCCTTTGCGTACTTTGGGGCTTCCACATGGGGTAGGACCTAATGCCCAGTTCCCTAACTTTAATATCGGAAAGAGTTGGACGATTGTAGTTGAGTTGCTTGGCCGCAGCAAACGCAGAAGTGGATGCGTGCCTCTTAAATGATTTTTAAATCTTTTGTCCCATTGTTAGCGTGATAGTTTGCGAACTATTATATTTTAGCCCCATATCTACGGATGATTTTGTATAGGGCACATTTATCCTTCCCATTATTTTGAAAGTGTTTAGCGGTCTTGACTTTCGATCTTTCAGCTACGTTTTCGTAATAGCGTTTAGTAAACTCTTCGTCTCCGGCGTATCTCGTGATGAAAAATGAAATATGGAAAAGCGAAAAAATGTAAAAAGGACATTTAGGATTTCTGTAAAATTCTCGTATTCTCGAAGAAACCGTTTTTCCTTATTTTATCTCTGTTTCAATTCTTCTCATTTGAAAAAAGTGGCTATAATTTCCGTACAGCCTTTATATAGTGAACGCAGAACTAACAATCAGTGAAGCGTGTATTTCACACTTTATTTAAATTAGAATGTGCTACATTTTGGGACTAAGGAAATGTTTTTGTTTTTCTAGGAAACTACAGCTGTTTGCGGGGCGAGGCAAAAAATTTAACTTTTATGAATAATAATACAAACTTTATTTATTAAGATTTACTGAAAACCAAACTATAGTTTTTTTCCTGTTATTTCTGTTGATAGTTTCATTTGTCGAGACTTCTGGGCTTTCATTTGGTCCAGAGTTACTTGCCGACCATACTGATGGTTGTCATCTCTTGGGTATAATAATATCTTTATTCTCCATACTCATTGTTACACAGCGGTTGTCAAATTGGAAACTTTTATGTAGGTATCCTTTTGGATGGACGTAAACTCAGTGCCAGGACGCGTAACCCTTGGTATTACTACCCTACTCACAGTTTCTTCAAAAGCCACAAGTAAGTAAACTTTATCTATTTTCCCCATGCTTTCTCCAAGTTTTGCTTTCACTCACATTGTCACACTGGATTACTTACATGATTGAGACTTCCTTTTAGTACCGATGGGAATTAACAAATAACCCCAAAAGTATATTTTCTTTCCTACTATGCTCATACTGTTGTGAAATGACGCACTCATTACGTTTTATGAGTACTGACACTACCTATACACAACTCACAAAATAACCTACACTGACAATACTGGGTCCATAGTCCAATTTCGGTTGCCCCTTATTTAAGCTAACAAGTTGTGTGGAAAATAGCGGTAGCTGTCTCTTTTCAGTAAGTTTCAATTGGGACATTTACCATTGGAATTGTCAATAGTCTCTCTTTTTCTCACATCATCGGAAAGCAAAATGAATGTTTTTTCTTCTTCTCCCAAGATATTCAGGAAAACATTGAGTCCAGCTATGTGAAGGCCATTGATGTTTGGATGGGTACATGCACGGGTAATTAAATAACATGCAAGACATACATATTCGTTTAGAAATAGTTTTTCAATTTTCAAGAACTTATGCCTCATTATTTGTTTCAGCATTCGTGTTTCTTGCATTGATGGAGTTTACAATCGTCAATTATCTATGGAGGAAAGAATGTTGTAAAAACTTTCAAAGGGCCAAAGCAGACCATATCTGTTCAGAAGGAACTGCAAATAACGTAGAAAATATGGGACGATCGCCTTCATCAGTAAGAAAATTCAACATTTTTTTCGCGAAATGTACTTGTACTTTGTCTACGGAATGCAAATGAATAATTATTTCACTGGTCGACTTCTTCGTTACGTGTAAAGTGTCAAAGTCCATTGATGCATTGGCATATGAAAAACTTAATTTCCAAAAGTCGATCTTTCGGATGTATGCAGTCAAACTAAAACGTTATATACCAAGATAAAGCTTTTTTCTTCTTTCACATAAGCTAATTCTGACATTTTTCAAAAAATATTTAAAAAATGTCTCCTTGTAAGATGAGCAGAATAGTATACACGTATACACTGCAGTATCTATGACTTCAGTAGGGTTCTTGGTCTGCCTTCTCGTATTAGAATGCAAAAACTCGTGGTTTTTTTGACAATGGAAAAGTATTCTAGTCGTCATGTGTTAAAATGAATTTTTTATTAATTTTATATTGGAGGAGGATAAATAATTGAAAACACTGGTCACTGTACAGATGCTACTAGAGAAGCCGGACAGTGTGGAAAATCACTTAGAAGCTCGTTTTTCACGGAATCCCAACCAGCACTTTTTGAGTGTGATCGACCAGCCGGTGATTCCTGTCGAGGGGATAAATATTGTGGAGCCTCTGGCAGCAATCAAACACACCAGCTTCAAAGACCAGGCAAAGCACATTGACGAGACGTGCAGATTCGTTTTTCCCATGGCGTTCACCGTCTTCATCATTATTTACTGGTCATACTATCTCATCTTTTAGAAAAAAATTCTACCTAACTTTGCACCCATAAATCAAATCTTCACTCGGTCACTCTCCGTTACATATAGTGTCTTCTATAGTGTCAATACTCTGCAACTGCAACATCAGTTCTATGAGTCAAATGTCTCAACATTTTCTACTTGTGGGTTGTGTTTTTATCTAGAACAACGTTCTACTTCTACTTATGAAGAGAGTGATGATTTACAGTTCTATTGATTTTGACATTCTTTTCAGTTTCTAGCAAATAGATAATGGTGACGGGAGTTCCCAAGTGAATTTAAGTGAAGATGATTCATTTTGAACTACCAAATATTCTTATTTTATTTAAACCAGATGTATTTTAGTAATGGAATTGTACTATTATGGAAACGTACTTCTAATATTATACAAAACCTAATATAACGCATAACTTGGATATGCAAATGCAAGGGATTCAATTGTCTTTCTTACTATTTTGGTTCAGACAAAAAATATTATATTGGACTAGACAGTGTCAGTGTTGTTTTGCTGGACTAATGTAATTGAATGTCGTTCTGTAGAAGAGGATGGAGTGGTCTGGAAATTGTTTGGGCTCGGTCACCCATAGCTCACCAAACATTTGTGAGATGTATGTACATATACGGATAGAGGTTTAGATGCCCAATAGTGGCACAGTGCTGCTACGTTTCACTTCACACGTAATTATTTAAAGAACAGCTGAGTACATACATATGATTTGTAATTATTTTGTGATGTGCACACATTCGCAGATTAATGCACTATATATGCAGCATGCAGTACACAAATTACACATTATGCTAAAAATAACGGTAATGGCATGATACAATTCAATTGCACAGTATGATGCTCAACTTACCTTGTGGCTTGTGGTGTAAATGTGTACACATTAATATTTGTTACCACACCATACCTCTTGTTAGTTAACAGTATAAATAAATAGTATTTTGTAATTGTGTAAATTCAATTGTGAAACTCTATTACCCTTCGTATGCTCCATATAAAGCGGTCTCAAACAGTAAAACATACGATTAAAGGATTTACAAAAATCGCCATTCTACAAATATTAATTTTCAATATTTATTGATTAGAATCGACTTTTCAACTGTCAATTATATCATTTTTGATTAATATCGCAAGTTCGTATTTAAATGAAATAGGTTGACAAATGCAACGGATTATTATAAATTCACCTCTGTCAACGGAGTTTAAAATAGGTGGACATGTCCGCTTTATCACTTCGTCCGAAGAAGAATTCGTTGTAAAGTGCAAGCGTGTCTACCAACCCAATTGCTTGTGTGCAAAATGTACTTATAAATAGGTTTCTCAGTATATTACATAAATTGAAGAGTCACTGAAGTGCAGGCATTTATGTGCATAGGAAAAATAGAATTTTGATTGGATAGTGCAGTGCACTGAATTGTTTACCTAAGCCAAAAAGCAGTTAATGAAGTGAATGTAAGTAGTACTTACCATGGTGTACAAACGGACACTAATTGAAGGAACCTCGCCAAGAGCCCTTCTCCAAGTCATTTTTAATAAAGTTACATTCATACGTTTGGACAAAATTAATATTGTTTGGCAGACGAAGTGATCGTAAATTGTAGCTGCACCGTTTGACAGGGGTGCAAACGAAATTTTAGGTGTAACTTTATTTTTGTGCGCACTCAAATGCTATAAACTAGATCTATTAACACGATTTTAGTTGAGAGATATTGATTATAATATTGGCATCCATTCAAATTTTTTATTTTCAAACAAACTATGTAAGAATAAAGTTAAATGTCTGATAAAGTTTTGATTTGACTTCATTTCGAATAAATAGACTCGATTCGATGGGAGGGGTGAGTGCATGCACAAATGCTAGCTCTATATACTACCGTTAGGTAAACACAAAAAGATTATTGCACACAAAAAGCAGTACACACGTGTCTTCTCTAATTGTCTATAGCATTACAAAAATGCATGAAAACTATCCACAGTGTTGCGGGGTCGAAGTTTTTTTATGAAAAACCCGACCCCAAACTCCCAAAAAACCTAGGTCGGGATTTGAAGTAAACCGGGATTTTAACAACTCTGGTACAAGGCTCGCATAAGTTAACACATTTGGTGTGACTCTTAAATGGCGAGATTATGGTAGTTATAGTACTATTAATATTACACGCAAGATATTGCACTACATTAAGAAATTTGTGAAGTTAAATGTATATTCAAGCGTCCAAACATGTGAATATATTAAATATATCAACTTTTGCAATTCATAAATACTGGAAGTGGACGCAAGAGAAAAAAGTAATGTGATAAAACTGTAAATGAATTACTGTAATTAATAATTTGTGTAACTGTAATCCTGTGAAAACTGTTGACAGTGGGAAAACACATGTAATGTAGTAATAGGAGGTATTTACTAGGATTGCCAAACGGAAAATCTAGATATTTTAGGAAAATACATCATGTCAAAGATATACAATGGATGGGGAATGTGACAGTCTATTTCTTCAAATTCTAGTTAATCAAACAAATAAATTATAAGAGACAGCAAATTCTTATGCATGGATAAGAATTTTTTACATTTGTCCCTACTCCCAGTTATGATGACATTTATCTCTTGTATGTTTTTTATTCTCTGCTAAAACTACATCAAGATGGATGAATACGTATATACGTTTATTGCATCGGGATTTCATAAATCATGCTATAAATTCTCAATCAGTTAATTTATTTTATGCAAGCAATAAGGAAAATATTTTCTTTCCATATGTATTTGCTTTTAATGTAGATATGTATGTACATTATATTAAATTATTGAAACCCCAAGTTTAGGAATCTGTTATTCTTTTTATTGCTTTCTCCTTTTATACATTCTTAACCACGTGGGTTGAGACAAAGTATTTCTTAATTTACGCATTGGAGATTTTTGCTGTTAATTATAGTAATAAACATAATGTACATACATAAAGTGTTTCTTATAGATGTAGGTATGTATAAATGTTGTAACTACAATAATTACCGAATTGAAGGGGTCATACATAATTGGTCTCTTAGTGTGAAATAAAATATCTGAATGTGAACCTAAGTACCTAATATAGTACTATTGAAAGTAGTAGCATTTCCAATAATCACCCACATAGAGAAAGCATGCAATATACTGAGATGTATACATACCTAAAAAAGAAGTTGAAGACGTCAGTTCTAATTGTAGTGAAAGCGGAACATTATTACTTATGGAATTATTTATTGGTCCTTGGTGGCTTTTATCGGCAACGTTTAATCAATACTTCTCCTCGTGTTGCTTACAAAGTTTAACAAAGTTAATAAAACCGTTTATTGTACTGGTAGACGTTCGTAGATTACAGTGAATTTATTTTTTGTCATTCGATGCGTACACTCTGACTGATTGACTGCGTTGTATGCTGACGTCTCTGTGGTTCAGTAGTGTGCACACGGTGGAACGGTGTCATTGTGTAAAAAGTGCTGGTTGTGACAGTGGCAACTGATCCTGCCTACAAAAAGGTGCATACATACATATTATATTTATAAGGTTCAAATAACAGATCGCCTGCTACACTTTGCACTCTAAGCTACACGACTAATGCTCCAACGCTTGAATGAACTTTTCCCATAAAGAATTAAAACAAAAGTCCTGTCATCAGCTTCCCCAGCTGTCGTGTTGATGTGGAGGATGTCTCAACTATGGAACTACACGCTAAAGTTCAAGTAACCGCTACACACATTTTAAACTTTTACCAAGTCTGCACCAAATACTGTAGTATGCATCATACAAACACTACATTCACATGAATTACAACTGACTTACTAGGAACTACTAGATTCAGAAGATTCTTACCAACCACTAAACGTTAACAAACAATCTACTCGTAAATCAGGCACTCGCTACACTAAAGGTAAATTTCCATACTAAATGAAGCATCAAACTTAAGTTTTACCATGATTGATGTTACTTTTACTTGTGATACACAGTAGATCAGCAAATACATGCTACCTAATTCTATTTGTATGGGAAGAACAAAAAACTGTCATGTTAATTGCTGTATTATACACTATAGGACAAAATTAATGCCGAGTCAGCGGAATTGTTGTGCTGCTCACTATAATAATGTTAGAATGTCACAACGGGATGTGACAAGGAAGGAAATCCGTAGGACACAGAACAGTGTCGACATACAAATTTTGGCATTGCACACAAACGGTGTGTGTATTTTTGTGTGCGTGTGTGTGTAAATAAATGGGATTGTATCTACCCTGTAGTACATACTTACATGCTTTTGTACAATACTGAACACAGTATCCTATAGAAATAATTGAGTTACTTCGAGGAAGTATGACAGCCACCACCGCATGCGACATTGGCAAAGTCTGCTGAAGATCTAGCGGAACTGATACATGATACAATTTCATAAGATTGCCAATGACACAATTCCAAATATACTAACAGCCTACCTCATATAGTTCTATAATATGTTTCTAAAGCGTCTTTGCTGGAGGAAATAAGGAAGCAGGTCAATACACAGAACACAAAGTGTCGGAGCAAACCACGAATGATTTTATCGCACCATGACTGTGGTGAATGCATTTGTAGTGGTTGATAGGGTAGCGCTTTCTCTAAAGGATAAGTTGTGCGGCTTTTTTGCGGCCTGTACCTGCACCGCTTCTTTCTTTGGCAAAGTCTCAAATTGGTAAATAGATACTATTACGGTGCACCGAATAGAAAAGAGAAAGTGTGTGTGTATATGTTAAGGACGACGGCTCTGCGACGAAACAAGGCTCGACAACAAAACTGAAACAAAACTGTCACAGAGCTATTATAATGCAGACAAATCCTAGAAGCGGCTTTCTCATCAGTGCCAGCATCCTATCGCATCGTCAAGATTTGAATTGATCACGAAGACGGAAGGAGGATTTTCTTGCTCCTACCTCTCTCTCTCTCTCTCTCTCTCTTCCTCCAAGACTCCATTCCCTTCACATAAAGACAAAATATAAAACACAATCTCACTAAGTACTGGTGTGTGTGTGGACGTTGACTTAAACACCGATTTTTGCTCAAAGCAAGGTATCCAATTCCATTTATTGTAGGGGCTAGTCCATTCCGGTAGTACAAATGTAAAATATAGTATTTCTTATTTCAATTCAAACGAGGGAAGAAGAGGAAGAGTACGAAGAAAAGATAACGGTGGGCAGATTGACTGGGCGTCTTTCGGTGCACAGCCAAATCGCCGCCGTAGACTTGCACTACTTCTAACTTAGCCACCAACTTACATTGCATCACATTCACCATTACATTATTTTACATTGCATTGCTTTACGTGACTACATAGAGTATGTACATTCCACGTTTATCTGGAGCTGTTTGTCTCACATCCCTCCACGATGCATTTCATGCGACTACGTACTACCATGTATTGGTAGGTACATTTTCCGTGAGCACAGCGATGCATATGAGTAAACCACACGAAAGTCAAGTAATATGCATGGAGAAAGTTGTAGTGTCAGGCAACGTGCGCTGGCGCTCTCCTTAAAACTTCTTCTGTGTCGTGTGAAAGCAATGGAATGAAATTTTTCTCGACTCCACTGCTCCACAACTCTGACTGTGTCGTCTCCGCTGTACATGGTGCCTCTCGTCTTTTCGGCCAAAACTGACGAGCATAAAAATATCACTGAATAGTTCTCCTCTTGTGCTGGATTGGTCCTTGTTCCTACTACAACAGACGATTAATACCCCATTCTACGTGCAGCGAACATAAACTTACTAGTAGAGAAACAGATTTTTAAACTTTTCCTCTTCCTCTACAGATTTACACAGAATGTAATAGAAACGGCTTTTATTACCATCAGACACATCTAAACTTGCATTGTGTAACAAATATAGAAAAAGTATGAGATGTGCAACGAAACGTAACTACTCACTTATAAGTTAAGACCAATCGACTCAAGATTAAAACATGAGATTCGTAGTCGCATTAACTTCGAACAATACAACTTTTTTTTAGTCACCACTAGTCACAACGACTTTCACTTAAGAGTTTTTGTGCTGCCCTGTGTACTAGATACGAGGACACGAATCTAATGCATAAACTATGTAAATGATATACACAACTTACGGGGAAAAAAGACGGAGGCTTTTATTTCTTTATTTAGAAAGTTGAAACGTTCGCGAACAGAGTGGAGGAGAGGTTGACAGTGAAGAAATGACTGTCAACAGAAATACGAATCTTGTCTAAAGGATTGGCAAGCACTCATTGATTCCATTGCCATGAAAGGTTGGGGGGATGCAAGAAATATGTCTTCTTCTTTATACCTGTGGATTGCTGTGACGTTGTGGATCAACTCTTATACTGTGTAAGTGACTTTTTTATTTACTCATTGTCGAGACACGGAACTCCTTTAACCATTGACAGGATTGATTGCTCCCCATTACTTGAATGTCTATTTATGTGTACTTCTGTATACATACATCTGCTATGTATACTGAGGTAAACCATGCATTACAGGAACCGTCTGTCTCATTTGACAAATTTGTTCAGTCACAAGTTCCAAGATCTGTATCTGTGTATTTATTTATTTATTTGCCCTAATGTGCCGTTCCTGAATAAATAAATTCTTAAATCTAGAACAAGGGAATAGTAAAAGTAAAAGTGTATCAGGTTAAAGTTTAAATTCTCCTTCCAATAATATTAAAGTTCGTAAGACAAAAATACAGTGTGTACGTGTTCTCAGACACATTAATACCTGCCTAGTGTGTAAATGTGCTTAGTACTGTGGAATTGGCAACGTCATCGGTTTAGGTATTCATTTTATTATTATGTGGGAATTTATCCCAAGAGCAGGACGATTTATTTTCAGCGAGATTGAGAGCTAATATGTACATGGTTACATGTATTCGCTCGAGCCGATACTCGTAACATACAGAGTGACTGTTCAGAATAACTGTTATTGTCGATGATATGTTCTTTAGATATTACACAACTAGAAAGTCACATTACCTACTAGTTTCTTCAGGGATACTCAATAAACAAAGTCAGCAAATATATTGAATCAGAGAGAATAGTTTGGTGCAACGTTGAATATAGCGGTAGGTTGAGGAAAGCTAACATTTAAGAATAGTTTGTTTGTGCAAAAAGAAGTTGAGCTGTGTTTGTCACGTTTTTTGTTTTTAGAGTAATGAAAATCGAAATAGCGGAGCCCATTCCATTGTCACTATAAGTATGAACATGAACAGTCATTCAGTTTGTGTTAGCTGTAATTGAACGTTAAGGCTGAGCCCATCATTCCACTCCTAAAGTAAGTCCCAAAGGAGTTACTCCAACTTTTTTTGTCTCCCAATTCCATCGGTAGTTACGACAGACATTCCTTAACTCGCAGTGGAGTATTTGTCGCTAGCTGGCCCGCCTGGCCCACGTGAAATAACAAAGCATTCGAATTACTTCTTAAGTCATCTTTTAGGCTGCAGAAGAAATATAAAATTGGGAGTTCAAGAAAAGTCAGTCATTTGGGAGTTGAATTTCACTTTTTTCGTCTGTCTTCCCTCTTGTATTCTCCTGTATTTTCGTTTCTTTGCAAGCCATTCTTATATTAAGTGCAGTGTACGTAAGCGGTGGAGCGCTACAGTGACCGAGCTTTACAAGTACATTAAGGGATTGCACTGTATTGTGTCTGTGAGTGTGTGCAACTTGAACAATCTCAAAAGTTCAACCAGCGCCGACTGACTCGAATGCAGAGAGAAAGTACTTGGTCAGCGATGAACACTTGCCTCTTTTCATGTATTGCCTCACTTTGACTTGTTTCTCCGACTCTTTCATAAATTACGTAGAACAATTTTATCCACATGTACCCTGAATGGAGAGCAGTCTCGCAACTCACCACTAGTACTCGTACTTATAGCAATAAAAAAAAGATTTATTAAAGAGCTTTTGTGCCATCTTTGGTTCGTTTCATCTGTCCTTACGTTAAGTACTTATGTATGTATAAAGGGCACCGGTTTCCTATATGTACAATGTTAATGCTGAAGGTAAAATGTAGCTACAAATATATTGCACCAATACTACTGATAATTGGTAGTTCGCGTTCACGTTTCAATTGCACGTCTGCCCTTAATTACAGTCATCATATCAAGAATACAGTACAAATTGAAACTGGTGAAATTCAGCTAATTGCTAGTAAACCGCAGAGTAGAGTCGAGAGTAGCGGTTTATTGAATTGTTGGTGGAGATGGTATTAGGAGGATCAAAACAAGAACTTTCCGTCAAGCAAGCATTCGATTGTAAATAGGGAAGTCGAAGTGAAGTCGGCAGCACTCGCAAAAATCCTCCAAAATTAAATGTGACTGCCGCGACGGCTGGTGAGCAGAGAGCCGGCATTTACAGTACTGCAAAGTTTTGCCAATGATAACATTATATTATAGGCTTAATGTTCTAACCTCATTTCTGAAACGTATCTCAGTGACAGGGAAAATAAAGAGCAACTATGAAAGTTAATGCTTAAGCGATGCTATTTGATTCGAGTCGTCACGCAGTAGTACAGATAATTGAAATCTGGGAAAGTGTCGATCTGGCTGCAGGTTATTTGTGGAGTAAGTCACCGAAAAGGAAATGCCTTGTTCGACCGACCTCCTAGCTAAAACAATGCCAGCGTCTACTGACGAAATCTAGATGTGAACGAGTGAAAGTCAACTGGGATCTCGTCTCACAGTGACCATCACAGTACTTCTCCTCTACAATATTGACCGTGTTGGTATGCTGTTCAAGTTTTCTATAAAAGTATATAAATATCGAGCAAAGCTTTTCTGATACCAAAACATGATAATGTACTATCATTCGTTGCTGCGTTCCCGTTGTCTTGCACTTGGACAAAGCTGACAGCAAAGATACAAATAAGATGCCAATATATGTAGTTCAAGAGAGATTTTGTGTTGTGAACCTGATCGCACCTTGTAGGTTTAATGTGATGCTATCAGTATCGGGCTTTCCAGATTTTCTTTGATGTGACCCGTTCCCTTGTCTTGAAGTGAATGACACTTTCCAAAGGAATAAATGATGCGTGCACGTACGATGCAAAAGTTAAAGATAATTCAATCGTAAAGCCTCAGCTAGCGCAGTCCATTACTCGCACACCTCGCTCAACCACCCAACTTTTTGTGACTGAATGGTTTCATTCAACATTTTGCTCAGGGGTGTTTGAGATGTTACGTATACAGTGCGTATGTATCCATACAAGTCACTACAATTCTGCTTGACTAACTAAGTAAGCGTTGAAACTGATATGGTTTGTACACTGCTCACTACAATGGTCAATAAATATTCAATTCACTAAAAACAATCGATCAGGTATCACTCTCATGTAAAACATCGTTACAAGTGCAGATCGTGATAGCAGGATTTCAGCATTCATCTATCGCCATTATACGAATTCTGTAAAGGTACCCATGTTTCCAGGTTTCAAAAGATCCATTCTTTCACATTGTTCGTATGAAATGTATATGTATGTGTAAAAATTTGCATGTAGTATTTACTTGCACTCATTTTGTCCGCTAATATGGGCAAAACGGACGAATGAATACAAATATCGTTTATTTCTAACGGTTCAACCTTGCATTACATCTATGGTTATCTAAAGACTGAATACTGTTTACATTGGTATTGAAATGATAAATGTAATAGTTTTTGTCAAATGTAAATCTATGACATAGCAACATATTGATTGTTTGAATAAGGCTTACCACATCTACCCAAAAGAGTGATATCATGAAATTGTTTGTAATTGGGAATTGAAAAGTGGGATGTGACTGTTCTTAAATTTATTAACCACATCTGTGCAGATGATAAAGGGAGGGTGGCCAAAGTTTCAACGTAATTAAAATCTGACTAAAAAATACCGCATTTGGTTTGTCTGTACAGATATACTGGACCCTTACTCCAATTTTTCTCAATATCCTCTTAGATCACCTAAAACATCTAATATCTTGCATATTAAACTAAAAAGAATTGCTCAACTTAACTACGAGTACCCAATACCAGAACGCATTTGAAAGCAGTTCAAAATACACATTATACATTTGAGTGTCTCGAACTTGGGTTGTTAGTGCAAATGTAGGTACATACTCTTAGTGCTAAAGTACCAAAGTGCCCTTCGTTAGAAGATTCGCAGAACAGATTTGAAGCAACCCTACTTTATTCTGCACATTTTTCAGTTATTGCTGCAACTGAATTGGCCTGGATGCTGCCACTACTCAAATCTCTTTTTTAGGACATGAAACTATTTCGAATACATATGAATGGAACTTCACTAACCAGGGTTGTAAACAGGAAATATTCCCAAAATCCCCAGGAACAATTCAGAGACCAGGGAAATTTGAGAATTTAATTTTGTACTAAAATGTGTCCTATGTATTTTGCGTAGGTTATCATTCGAAAACTCGACATCAATCGATGTGTGTGAACTCTATGAACACGAAAGTGTAGATATTATTGTCTTGTGCTAAATTTTTTATTTCTTAAGATTTTGGCTTGCGGCATGTATGTATACGTTATAATATTTGGTATGTCAGCTAATAAAGCAGCTTTTGATGATACCCAAATTCAGTTCCTTTTCCATAAATTCCCAATATTTCCGATCGTTCTGTAAACCCCAACGAATGTCCCCAAAAAA